>OZ020516.1:32736049-32966766 GCA_963971425.1 Bryoerythrophyllum caledonicum | reverse complement strand
AGCGTGAGTGTGCTTGTGATGGTTTTGTCATTGTATAGCTTTTGCATGAGTGTTTGAGGTGTGTCTAAGAGTGTGTGCGCGTGTGTGTGTGAGTGTGTGTGAGGTGTGCGTGAGGTGTGTGTGATTTTGTGTGGTGTGTGAGAGCGTGTCTGTGAGGTCTGTATGTTATTGTTTGTGTGAGGTTTGTTTGTGTGGTGTGTGTGTGGCTGTCAACGCTTAGGATTTCATGAGTATTCGTGTTTGAGGTATGTGAGCTGTGAAGTGTTTTGTGAGTGTCAGCGATTGGGGTTTCAGTTGTGTGAGGTGTGTTTGTTATTGTCAGCGCTTAGGGTTTGAGGTGTGTGAGGTGTGTTTGTGATTTTCAGCGCTTAGCGTTTGAAAGTTTTGCATTAAGTTTCACTGAAGCGAGGGTTTTGGTAGTGATTTGCAAAGTTTTTCAACAGTTTAGGTTTCGGAGATTGGAAGTTTTGGATTTAGTTTCACGCAAGCTAGGGTTTTGCTTGTGCACGACAACTGCAATCAGATTCAGAGCTTACAATTGCAATATTTGCACACACTCCAAGTAAGTTTATGATAACTTTCACAATTCTGCAATTCTGCGTTTCAAGCTGCATCTGATTTTCTGTCTAAAACATTGTATATGTGCCTGAGTGGAAAAGTGCCCGACACCATCGTTTGAAAGTTTGTATTGCTAATTTGTTTGTATGTATGTTTGTTTGTCTGCGATTTTATTGCAATGAACTGTAGTTTGTAAACAAACAGCCATAACTGGAAGCCGTTTATTCTCGAACCAAGGATAAACTTGTTGCCATCGTTCATTGGTGGTTTCTGGTCCATTATGTGGTTGAATTTTGACCAATTTATCATCGACTCGAGAATAAATGCAAGAGGAAACCATGACAAAATGTATAGTATCCTCGAGCCGAGGATAAACTGGTGAATATTCAATGATAAATTGTACCTGAAATCATGCATGATTGTACTTGGTCACTAATTTTTTTGTGAAATATACTTGCCCGTCAAATTTTCATACTTGGCATCACAAATGTTTCCATTCTGGTCCCACGTTTATCCTCGAGTCGAGGATAAATAGCTTAAAAATCAAAATACAATGAACGCCCCTATATAAATGTCTCTACAACTCGTGAATAAAGAACTTGGGAATCCATTGCTTCAGCCAAGTTACGCTAGATGTTATACTCGATCGAGAATACCAGGACTCACAATCTAATGTAACTTGCGAAGTATGAGAATTTCTATCCTCGACTCGAGGATAAGTCACTATGTGATTACTAATATCCATGTGGTGTGGCATTCTGCAGATGGCCAATGACCCAATGGATATTGTCGACGACTACGATTATTCTGCGGAGGGGTATTTCATTGAGTTGTTTAAAAATCCACTCGATCCATCCCCCTTCATCGACGACGTGGTAGAAAACTATGGCACATTGTGGGAGTTTCAAGATACAGTGCAAACATGGTCGTTCTCCTAATCCGGGAAGTTTGTGCAGATTACGATCAAGGTCAATGACAGTACCCCGTACGTGCTTTTGAACCGCAGGGAGAGAGTGACCTTCGTCGAGCAGCAACAAAACAAGTATATTGTGCTCGGAGTTCAAGCATTCGATGATGCAGGAGCTGATCTTCCCCACTGCCATTCCATTGTTGTCAATGTGGGTTTGCATTACGGGCAATTCAACTTCTCGGAGTTGCTCGAATCTGTGGTTCAAAACGGGCAAGGATCGCTAAAAGAGGCGTTCGAGAAGTACTTGCCCTGGACTAACGATGATGCTATCAAGGTCAATAGGCGATTAATTCGAATCCATCAACTGCTTTCAGCATTTGAAGCTCGGCCGGTTCCTGTCAAAGGCACTGCACGTCGTCGTGCTCGCGCTCCTGGTGCCGGTGCAACCAATCCATCAGGCTCATCTGCACCTCAAACTTCAAGCCGTGCTCCGCCCAGAAGACCCTCGACAACAACTGCAACGGCTGGAGAGCCCTCCTTGAAAAAACGGAAGTCAACGGCTGGTGGAAGCTCGACCTCGACCATTACGCGGGCAGCAACTCCGAATAAATCCCGAAACAATCCGCAGGTGGATTTTGAGGCAGTCACCGAATCGCAGCACGTGTTTTGGGAAGAGTGTAAGGGTTGCTTCCCGTTCGACAGTTCAACATATGGGGTTGGAATGGAGCAATGTGTCGTTGCGAAAGCCCAATACGTCATTCGGGGAATGGAGGAGGGCATCGTGTCAAGCACCATGGACTTCCTCGTGCAACTTGGCGAAATTGGACAATGCTAGAAGATCTTTGTTTGCCCAGTCGATGACGATGGTGAGCCTCTTCAGCGGCAGCCGACGTCATGGGACAATATTAAGAACGGCAAGTTCATGCTTATCAATGGACAGCATAGCGTGGAACCCGGGGGGGTCACTTCTTAGGAGGTGTTGTATATCACGTGCGGCCAAGGGGAATATTTTAGGGGGTATTTTGATGGGTTGGACTAATTAAATGGACCCTTCTATTACCTAATTTTCTAATTGTTCTTGTTTTTAAGGTCCATATCATTACTTATAATTTCAGGAGGGGACCAATTTTTAAGTCCCTTAATTTATTGTAACAAAATAAAGTAAATTAGAAAAGTGAATTTTAAAGATTAAAGACAAAAATTTCACATTCATGATAGAAGCATGATAAAAACCAAGGTATTACACACGAAGCTCAACTCAAAATTTGCACAACAAAGCTATCAAACAACGCCATATGAAAAGAACGAATATAACAACCACGATCACAATCCAATACACTAACCTCCACTTCTGAAAATAAACTAAGGACCATGAATCTCCTTTCCATTTCCATTTCAGGAAGGATCAAATACAAGGAAGCAAAAGCAAGCTTTAGACATGACGAACAAGAGTACTCTTCCTCAAACATACCACAACATGCAAGGAAGACGACTAAAAACGATCCCAAAGAAGTATATATGCATTAGGGAGTGTATTTACAAACACAATTCCCTTACAGTTCAAAATCAAAGCTGAGTTCCTCCACGCAGGGCGCTGAATCTTGTATAGGTCTATACATCCGGTGGAAAGCGAAGAGTATACTCATGGGCTGAAACAAATACTACTATAATGGAAAAAAAAACAGGTTCTCTTGAGCCGGTAATGAGAAAATACAAGGAACAGCAAGGATCCCTACGGTGACGAGAGTCAGCCACGCAGGGACGGGGTCACCCACACATGCTCCATGCGCTTCCAATCTGCGCCTAGGGGCACGAATGCCTCAATCTGCCAACCTGCCGACAACTTGCAAACGAGCGCTTCCAGCTCCACGTTCGACAATCCCGAGAGGGGCGCGGTGCGGAGGCGATGCGGCATGGGTGTGTGAAGCTCCCACGACTTCGAGAGCAGGGCGATGTTGGAGTCAAACCTAGACACAACAAATTCGTCAACGTTGGTGGAATGGGGGAGTGTGGCTCCAGTAACCTGGAACTCGGCATAGCGGAGCGCTACGTACTCCGTCTGCGTTGACAGCATACCGCGCCATTCCTTTTTCATCCATCCCAGCCCCAACCCGCATATTCATCCATCATACCAACCCGTTTCCATCCATACTAAGCACCATTTTCAGAGTAATAATTGAATCTATTAAAAAAACTTTATTCATATCTTTTTCCTACAGGGTATTTTAGATAAAAAAATAAAAGAATATGACCCATTATTTACCTCTAAATATTACTTATAATTGAGTGTGAAGCGATTTGAACACCCTTTATTACCTCAAAGATTTTTCTAATTTTTGGACACCGTGATTTAATACCACCCTATATTATGCCGCACGTTGTTTAATAAAATTTTCTAAGTGACCCCCCCAGGGCGTGGAAGCCTCTAGGCGTCTGCAAAACGTCGAAAAATGCAATGAGAATCGAAGAAATGTTTTGCAGCGTTGGGATGCGTATGTAGTTTGGTCAACAGATCCTCTGAAGTTGCAGAGGATTTCCAAATTTTACAACGACACCAACTACCTGGACCACGCTCAACCGACATGGGGAAACCAAATCTTGAGTTGCCGAAGAATTTGGCTCAACTCGGGCCGACCAAGTTACCAGCAAGGAGAGGGCTCAACTCGTGGCAATGGTGCCTTGTTTGACCAGGAGAAATACTCGGTAAGATTTCAGTCAGAATGTATCCTCGACTCGAGGATAATTCATGATTCATAACAACTACCATTAAATCCCTCATGCATGTCTTCATTATTTTCCTAGAATGTGTTTAGATATTTGACATGCCTGGGTTTCCTGAACTGCAGTTATTCTCCAAGCTGATTGTCAACCGCTTCCAAAACATTGACCCTACGAAGGAAGGGAAGCAGGTGAACAAGTCATCAGATATCACGAATGAGATCAAGGTGATCACATTGCCTGATGACGTTTTCAAGCTGTGGGAAGCTTTTCTGGACAAGCACACAAAAGGCGAGATTATCAACCCAGACACGATGGTGATGTATAATGAGGCAAAAAATTTCAAAGCCTCTTCCATTCATCGTGAATTTTTCAAGAGGTTGGGTCAGCTCTCCGACAAGGACTTACGGGATCTGTTCACCTACCTGGTAGACAGTGAAGGCCCGAATGGGTATCCAAAAGTCACGCTCCGGTGGACAAGCATTGTTCACGGGTCCTGCTATCACTACGAGGAGTGGGCAGATTGTCGGAAGAGGAAGCGCATTGTCCTTCAGGAATTGAACGCAAAAGATCCTTCCTTGAAGTTTTTGATGCCAGACGGGTCCACAAACGACGAGGTGTGGAAGGTGTGGAAGCAAGAACATTGCGTGTCTTCTGCGACGTACAATATGCTCCTTGTCTGGCCCAACAAGGAGTTCTTCTCCATGAGGCTCACAAATGTTGGGAAGCTAAAGCAAGCATCTCAGTTGGTGGAGAAGTTTCCGAACGTGTTTCCATTCTTTCGGAAGTTTTTGTACGTGAAGAGCCACATCGACCCCGTTGTTGGACGAGCCAAGCTGCGCAATTTTGATGGAGAGAAAATGGAGTTCGGCGAATACTTTGATCCCCCTGCGGAAGACAGAGAGTGGTCGCTTGGTCTTCTTGACCTTCGACAGGTCCCCGGGTGGTCTTCCAAGGAGGACTCATCAGATGAGCCATACTTCTCGAAGTTTTTGAAGACCTTAAAGACGCAGAGAAGCAAACCCACCCTGAGCTCTCCGGCTGTTTGGATGTGGATAACCTCTTCTGAGCAGCGAGCGGTGCAAGCTGAGAAGTATGCCGAGAGGAGGATGTCGAAGTATGTGTGCCTTCCGTCGAGGTACATGCCATCCGCATTCGAGCGGCTGAACATGGGTACATCGAGGTCGAAGTGTACTGAGGTGTACCTACTGTTCCTTGTTCGAGACGACCATCCCGATTCTCCAGCGCTACTGAAGAAGGTTGACCTAAATTACTCTGCAGCGGATACTCCATACTACTCCGAGAGAAACAAGTATTTGGAGGCATGCTTTGCTGTTCACGGCTACGAGTTGCGGATGGAGTTCTACCTTGAGCTCCTATCCGCATTCAGCAAGCCCGGGAGCAGAGTTTTCGGTGTCTTTTGTGGCTCCAAGCTGTTGCTGGCGAGTAAGGTAATTGATCTCCTTCATTTCTTAGTTTATCCTCGGGTCGAGGATAAACCCGATAAATCACTCAATCACATTATTCTGTTTTCGGGTTCTTTGAATTATGCCACATCATGTAATGCTTAGTAAATGTTTATCCTCGTGTCGAGAATAACTCTTATGCTTGCCTCTCCATTTCTAGATTTTGTTGGTATTAAGTTTAACTCACTATTCTTGTCTTTCGCAGATGTTTGGAACATCATTTTACAGTCTCGTGGACAAAGACTATCGCAATTTATACAAGCACAATGCGAAAAGATTTGAGAAGTATGACATAAACGACTTCCTTCATAAGGATTGTGCGTATGTTAGTCGTCCACTGCCGCCGGATTCCGATGATCCCGAATCCGCACCAGCTCTCAATACTGATGATCGAAGGCCCTCCAGGACCGCCACCGCTCGCACAAGCTCTGCACAGAGGCCTTCGGAGACTGTTGCTGCAACGGCCTCATCCTCTGGTTTCCGTCAGGATTCAGTCCGCATTGACAACGAACCTGATGAAGATGCCGACCCTCCACTCTCGCGCAGCTCTCCTCCTCCGCCGAATCCCCCGGAATCTAACGACAATGATACTCCGGAATTGGATACATATGGGAGTAATATTGGTGCAAATCTCTTGTCCCTGGGACCCGACTCTGCTGGGCCATCATCTCATTATGCTGATGATGGAGGCGATTTACCGGTGCCATCATCCTCTGGAGTCGACATTACGGTGCTCCCCAATGAGGTCCCTTCCTCTGTTATTCCCACTCTTCAAGGAGACGCCCCTGTTGATTTAGCACCTTCATCTGAAGAGGCGCCACCAGCTGAAGTAGTCACGAAGCGGGATATTTCCATCATTCTGCTTTCGGACAGTGACGACAAAGGACCAAGATCTCCTGCGGCCGGCCCATCGAATATTCAAACTCTTGTAGGTAAATGGCCTTTGAAACCGACTGTGATAGAGGCTTCCGACTTCTTTGTCAACGCTGCTGGAGAAGCCCCACCCCCTGAAAAGGTTGTGAAGTACGAATCTGGTGGTGATTTTTATCAGCATCTGGCTATCAAACGCCTCATGGAGATGAAGGAGAAGCAGGATATGGTGGACTGTTTAGAAGAGTCAAAGCGTAGGCAGGCAGAGATGGAGGCAGCTCTTGAGATGCAGAGGTTGGAGTTTGCTTTGGAGAAAGCGCGGATCGAGGCGACTATCAGGGCTGAGCTTCAGCTTCAAATGAAGTCAGACCTTGCCCAGATGTACGTGAGGAGCCCTGTGAATTCGGGGGCAACATCATCTGGTCCTCCTCCCACTGAGTTGCCTGTGAGCATGAGTTATCCTCGTGTCGAAGATAACGTAGGTTCAGAGCTCTCTACTCCCCTGCAACCTTCGGCTGAGTTATCTCAGAGGGAGCCTTATGTTCCTGTTCGCGAAGTTGCCTCTCCTGATCAGCAGCAGTCTCTTCTTCAAGCATCACCTGCGTTTGCTCCCTCTGAGGAGCCCTCTTCAAGAAGAAGCCCTCTTTCGGAGTATTCTCAACCCGAGGATACGCCGGGTGTCTGCCTTCGCTAGAACCCGCTTCCTCTCCCTGCTCCTTTTCAACAGTCTGGGGAGTGCGGTGCAGAGGCCCGCGTAATCGACGTTCCTATGGTGGCCATGGATGTCAGTCCGGTGGAGAAGGATCGAGTGGATTACGAGCCGTCACCTAACGGACCTTGAAACGGAGCATCTGATTCTGACCAGGTTGGCTAGCTCTTTTTTTTCATTTTTTTTAGGCTACTTTACGAGCTGCAGCCGTATATTTTTTGAATGACTACTCATAGTCTCCAATAGGTCTCATATGGGTTTGTTGGACTGCAGGCATCGAATCCATATGAGTTTTGATGTACTTTAGGGGGAGTGTACATACTTGTAAAAGCATTTGTATATAAATTTATGGAATTGTTTAACAATTCAGTTTTCTTCAATTGTTTTCTCAGATGAGAATGGATGATATTGTTCATCGACCTCTTGCATTGAAGCCTCGGATTGGGAATGATTTACAGAAGTCGCTATGTGGGGGAGAATTGATGCAATCTGTGACACTTCCTTTGCATATTGCTCAATGTGCATTTCATCAGGTAATTTCCATTGACTTTAGTGTGTGTTCGTTCTGTCCCAAGACTGTTTGCGGAGGAGTTTGTCCGTTGTCCCCAACTGGCGGCCACACAAGTGGCTTAATATTGTTCTGGATATTAATGGCATCCTTTGCGAGACAGAGCATGCCCCTGGGTTGTCTAGAGGCTCAGTGAGTCGGGCCGCGTATTCTTGCACCGCTCCTGCATACATAGGTCCAAAAGCTGTGTATACTCGCCCTGGAGTTCGTGCATTTCTCGCGGACATCCAAAACATAACGAACTCTATTGTCGCCTGGAGCTCCATGAAGAAGTCTACTGTTGTTGAAATTGCGAAGTATCTTTTTTCGGACATGCCTTCTCCAGCTCTGGTTCTTGGTCAGGAGAGTTGTGATAGAATCGAAACCTCGCCCAATAAGTTCTTGATGGATCCGAATAATTCGAACAAGATGATCTTTTTGAAAACTCTGTCATCAACTTTATTTAGGCAACGACTTGAGTCGATGGTCCTAGATTCGGACAACACCCTTCTCATCGACGACAGCCCGAAGAAGAGCGTTTGTAATCATGTGGGAAATGCCATATTTCTTCGTCCGTGGAGACATGCGGCTTGTGACGACCAGTTCCTTACTCAGGAACTTGTACCTTGGCTGCGACGTCTGGTTTCTGAATGCCCTCTTGGGCAGTTACATGATTATGTTAATATCAATCGTATAGGGGTTGAGCCGTTGGCGCCTAATAGTCCTTTCATGAAATACATTGTAGATGGGATGGAGCTCTCAAACAAGAACATTGGCTATGTCTATGAAATTCTACATGGTTCTTCGTCGGCTTCATAGTTTCATCGGCTCCTTTTTTGTAATATAGTAGGAATTTAGTATCGATATTGTAAATACTCTGTTTCATTTTGAATATATAAATATTTTACAACTTCAACAAGTTTATTTACTTTGTCTAGTGTTTTTTGTTATGTGTGTGTTCTTATTCATCTGTCGGTTGGTTTTAGGATTCATCATTGTTTTCAGTATTATTGTTTATCCTCTGGTCGAGAGTGTTTACTATGGATCCTAGGTATATTGTATTCCTTTGGGCTTTCATATTTATCTTCGGGTCGAGCATGCGTTGGATTGCTGTGACTTGTTATGTTGACTCATTGCTTCTTTTGTCTCGTGTGTCTTTTGCAGGTTGTGAAGGATACCATTATCCCTTCATGTAGGAGTGATCGTAGTAAACCGCCCTCCAATTGTGGCTCGTTTTCTGAGTACTCTGGGTCGCTTCCTGGAGGTTTTTCCCAATCTCACTATTCAAAGCCATTTCTTATGTGCACTGCAACCGATGTTGCCTCTGCTATCATGGACTTTTCTACACAGAAGGTCGATGATGGTGTTGTTGATAGCCCTCCTGAGCGGAGGGCTGGAATTCCTTGTGTGGCATCTCCTTTGCCACTCAAGCGAATGTGTGCATCTATAGAGCCTATTGGCAATTGCACTTCTAAACGGCAGCTCTATCTTAATGGTGCAATTGATGTAAACGAGGTGAAGGAGTCTGAGCCTATCTCTTCCAACTTGATTATTCCGCCTTTGTTTATTCGTGTCCAGCCTTCCCCTCCTACCCTTGCTAAGTGGAGGCGGCTTCCTAGTTCTGAAGGTATTGTTGGAGTTAGTAATCCTCCATCCCGTTCAACAGGATTGCATACCGAATCTCTCGATATTAAGCCTAGATCTTTGGGATCCGCATCTTCACAGATTCGTCGGAAGTCACTATACTTGAGTGGAGGTGGTGGTTCTGGGGCTGGTAGTGGTCAGTGCCATCAATCACACCATTCACCTGTGCAAAAATGCGTGAATTATTCGGAAGTAGATGATTACTATAAACCGTATTCTCGGAGGAAGGAAATTATGATTGGGTATGCGAAAGTGAAAGCGCGAGAGGCCTTACTTCTGCAGACACGAGGTGGTTCAACCATTCCTTCTAGTGAGAGGGGAATTCCTAAGTAGGAACAATTTTATATGCTTTAGAAGTCCTTTCTTGTTTTGTTGTAGACTCGGTAGTATAGATCCTAGACTACTATAAATAGAAATTAAATTGTGTTTATCTATGTTGGTAAACAATGTCATGAAAATGAAGTTTTAGTATGAATATTTCCATTATGCTCACTTGTTTTCGACTATGGATGGAATTATATTCTCTATGCCGATCTATTAATAGAATTTCTGTGTAATGCAATTTTGAAGGGTCGCAATGATCATGTTGTTTATTGTTGGATATGGGATGTTTCTTGTATGTTGCATGATGTATGCCTTCGTTTGCAACAACTTTTCACAATATTTGTGTCCGAAGTAATAGGCTTTTAGTCTCAAATCTCACGATTTGTCTCATTTTAATGAATATGGTGTTTTATGTAGTGTGGAGTATGGAGTAGACCCTGTTGGAATTTTTACACTAATTAGGAATTTACATGCAATCTTTGAATGGCACACACACTTGGTTGAAAATAAATACCCTCTCAAAACTTGAAGAAATTAGAGTAGATAATCCACAATATTTTTGAATCCTAATGTGAACAAAGTACTACATCCCTTAAAACCTTCACTATTTCTCACCAAAAACACTTTTGAAATTGTCCGTTTGAGTGCAAAAGAACAAATGAAAATGACAATTCCTTTTCACAATTTCTAACTACACTAAAGATCATATTTAGTGTATGTCACACTAATTGATTTATAAATGCTATAACTTTTTACTCTTGATGAATATTTTTACCAACTATGTCTATAATGATCCACCTCTTTGAGTAGTGTAGATAGTTGTGCTCATAGTAAAAATATTCATCAAGAGTAAAAAGTTATTGCATTTATAAATACCTTAGTGTGACGTACACTAAATGTGATCTTTAGTGTAGTAACAAGTTTGAAAAACTAAAAAGTCTTATCTCCTACAGTCAAACAACCTTCGATTTAGAAGTCAACGGTCTCCATTATACACCAAATGACTGGTGTTTTGTCGCATGCAACATCAGCCATGACTCTTTCATATTATTGTTGTAGGTTGAACAAAGCAAAATTGATGCATGGGATATGTTGGTTGATCTGAATACTTTGAGGTTGATGTACCTGTCGCAGAAATCACTTTGGTAATTATACCCTCAAATGAATCTGCTTCAGAAAATGCCGGCCGCCTTCTTAAATCCAGCTAGTACAGCCTGTGAAACCATGATACAAATTATCTACAACAGACTCTCGCCCATACCTATACAACTTCATCTCCATGGACATGTTCCTCAATGTTGTCGACCTTCAAGTTGCCATCTTGAGCCATCAACACATGGAAAATTCGTTTGGAGCAAACCGGGCCAATCTTCTTACGCCCGAAGCCCGAAGCATTCTCCTTGCGCAGGTGCTGTAGAAGCAGCTCTTTCTCCCTCTCCTAAAGAAAATAGAAAGAAGGAAGTCAAGGGTGAGCGTTCATCCACACTAGAGTTGTTTGTGAAGTGCCCTCTTTTTTCTCATTTCTAATTACTAGTATCAGTCCTCAAGAGAAAAAAGGACGCTCTCCTTCTCAAAAGTGGCTAAAAACTACTTCTAAATGGAGTTGCTCCTCCATCCTTAATAGCTAATAAGAGAGGGGAAAGAATGGTATTAAAATCAAAAGATAATCTTATTAAAACTTTAGGAGACTTTACAGAAAGAATTCAGCAACATAAAGATCTGGTAACTGCAATGTTTGGACAAAAGTGTGCAGTTATATAGCTCATTAGATCTCAGATGAATTATTAGAAACTTCTAAGAAGGGCTTGAATTTCATACGAAAATCTGGAAAGTTCGTTAGGATACTTGAAGTTTCTACTTTTGACCTTTTCCAGAGCAGAAATAAGAACACATGCTTACCGTCTTCTGTTTGTCGAGGTAGACTGAATAGAGGGATCTCATGGTAGGGTACGTCTTCCCGATTGAATATGCACAAGGCCCAGACACCTTGGGGATTGCAACAAGCACTTTCATCCTGCAAAAGAAGGGATCCCATTTTCAGATGTCGGTAATGGATATTGATGTTAGAGTTCCTTGTAAAAGTCACCCAAAGATTAATGAAGATAGCCCTTCCCTTTTGCTTTCTAATACTACTCTTCATAGCTATTAAATCAACTAGAATCCTCCAATCAAGTGTGGAAGAGCTTGGTGGTCTCTAAACTTAGGTTAGAGCTAGTTTTGCCTCTCTTTCCTTCTGTAAGGCTATTTAAGGGTGACATTGATAAATTTAATTTGGAGAAGAGGTCAAAGCACTTTGCCTTACCATAAGTTTTGCCTGATCTCTTCCCCGAATACATTATCACGCGTAACATGGCCGCCATTCTTCAGCACTGAAAGCTTGGACAGCTTTGGCCTGTTTCGAAGCAAAGATTTAGCATAGTCCAAAATCGGGAGAAACCGATCTCAATGAGGAGAAGCAATATTACTTGAAATATGACTTGGCTAAGACGGGCATCAACTCGGTCACGTGATCTGCAACTTCGGCTTCATCGATGCATATGCGAGAGTGCACATCAGTGAAGTTTGTCAACAAACCTGCCAGAGCCTGAAACCGGATCATTAGAAACTTAATAAAATCTTGATGGTTGATGATGCAACTTATATGAGAGCC
Organism: Bryoerythrophyllum caledonicum; assembly: GCA_963971425.1. Taxonomy (NCBI): domain Eukaryota; kingdom Viridiplantae; phylum Streptophyta; class Bryopsida; order Pottiales; family Pottiaceae; genus Bryoerythrophyllum; species Bryoerythrophyllum caledonicum. Next base: position 32,954,370 of record OZ020516.1, on the reverse strand, counting down.
TAGACGTGCATAATATACTGGGGGGGAAACTAACCTTCTCAACAGGAGGACGCTTCCATCCGATATTAGCAGGATCATGAGGAGATTGATACTGGTCCTGATCCCTGTAAACCCAATGATTCCATGAGTGTATCTATGGGATGAACCTCACCCATAACATGTTGACAGAGATAATGAACCACTTACTTCTTCTTCAAGAATGCCGTAAGCTTATTCACCACGTAGCAGATGGTGTACCCCGGATACAGCACCTGAGCTTTTCGTGCATGTGTGTACAAGGCAGATTCCGCCACCATAGCTGAAAACTCCTCAGCTTCAAATATAAAAATCAGGTACTGGATATCAACATCCTCGCATATCACCTACACATCAACCGAATCATCAGATCCAAATCCCTTCCTTCACGAATTCCTCCATGAAAAAAGTATGGTACCTGGGAGCCTATAACATCATCATCGTCTTGGCTTTCGCTATCCTGGCCGCTCTGTAAAACGGGCCGCTTCGTGCGCAAGGTGATGGAACTCTCGAGAGGATTCTTCTCCACTTTCAAGGTCAGGTTTCGCTCCGCAAACCGGCTCAAGAGGTGGCCTCCAATGAGTCCCTTCTCCACCACCTTCAGGTCCACAAACGCAACCATTTCTTTTAGAGCCTCCTTGCTCTTCAACTTCGCCACGTCTTGTTCGGCTTTCCTCCTCTCCGCAGCTGCCTTCTTCGCGGCTGCTTTACGAGCTTTCTCATCCTGGAAACACAAAAAGAGCAACTCAGAATGTGCATGTGACCAGGCTACAATCACCTTTCTCCATCTTACCTGAGGCATTGTGAGACCAGCATGCATAGGCATACCTAGCAAACAAAACTATAAGGCTGCCTACATGTAACATTAAAAATATATACTAGCTGATGTAGGATTTCAGATCCCATACCTCCTTTTTCTGCTTAATCTCTTCCTGGTTCCTCCTCTTCGCCTTCTCTTTCTCCCGCTTCTTCTCTTCTCTTTCAGCCTGCTTCCGTTCCAGCTCAAGCTCCTTCTCCCTCAGCCTCCGTTGCCGCTCCTCTTCACTAACTTTCATACCTCCAGCAGCACTCCTCTGGGACATATCCACATCACCAGGAGGGGCAAGATCACAAGGAGCAGGAGCAGGGGTAGAATTCTCAGGAGGTGTGGGATCATCAGGAAAGGAAAGGTCATGAGGAGGAGAAGCAGCATCACATCTTTGTCGTTTCGAATGAGGCTCCTCAACCTCAGGGCTCCATTCAGGGCTCCAATGCGGAGTCCAATCCGTCGGAATCTGGCTCTCATATGGATCTGGCATCCGTGGAGGAGGAGTTATCATGCTTGAAGAAGCCACTTCCCTTCTGGTTGGTGGATCTGGCATCCTCGGAGGAGGAGTTTCTATGCTTGAACAAGGCTCTTCTCTTCCGATCGATCGATCCGGCATCCTTGGAGTTCTCTGTTTGCTTGAAGAGAGCACTTCTCTGATGATGGAGCAATCCTCCAGCACTTTTGCCGGCGTGACGCTGACGATGGAGCAATCATCCAGGTCGAAGAAACTCCCCTTCCAACGCGGTATCTTCCTTGCAGCAACCTTGAGCTCGGCCTCATCATCGTCGGAACCCAGGCACACAACATTGCCTGGAATCAAGAGAACATCATCACCAACTATTACCTCCACAAGAAACTCTACCATTCAATAAGATACCTCCTCTTTCATATTTATAACATTACTCTCCCCTCACTCTTAACAGATCACCGGAAACACTAGGTGGACTCTCAACTAAAATCCGCCTTTGAGAAGGAAGAAGAAGAGGTCGTGAATCTTAGCCACCTTCTTCCTCTGACTTGAGCTGGTCATTGAGAGCTGAATTTGATCATTTCAAGATGTAAAAAGAGGTCAAATCTCAAGGATTTTTTGCCGTCCTTGACAAAGAACCCCGAAAGGTGAGCATCTCACCCGGAGTAATTGGAGTGCAAGGTCTGGTTCCAGGCCGCAATAGAGGTTTCCGAGGAGTGTCCTCATCGTCAGACAACGCCAGCACCTCTGCCATGCTCGCAACCCCACACTAACCCTACTTTCAAACGTCACCTGCAAAACCTCCAAAGAAAAAACCCCATTTCGGTAAACCCTAAGTTTGATAATATTCTACCATTTGCTGACATTACCTCAGCCAGTGAGCATAGTGTGAGCACCTGAGTACCATGTTGATAGATTTTACCTGCACAAAAAGCACAAGAAATTCAACAACGCACATGTCCCAAGATAGAGTCACAAACTAACCCAGTTTGCTAAAACCAGTACAACCATGCTTCAGAAACAAAACGAGGGGGAAGTTGTATCCATCAACACATACATTCTCTTCCTACATTGCAATGAACTTACCCCATCTGTTTGGATTGTGACTTCATCTCTAGCATCATGCTCACAAACCCTTAGAAAATCCTTTCAACAAATGATTCTCTTAAACCCTAGGAAAACCCCTTCCAACAGATGATTATGCAATTCGTGTGCTCCTCTGTATCCGGGTATCAACTATTTTAGCCATAGCAGAATGCTCACCTTGCAAATGAAGCAAAAAATGAACACTCTCTTTCCAGTCTCACCTTATGATATGTTCATCGCGTCAACTTCTGCAACACCTGATCCAATCTTGCAAGCTCGATAGTCGCCTGAATTCTCATTCAGATGAGTAACTGGAGGTTCAATTTCTTACAAGTTTCGACGTGTCTCAGGTTTACGGCCAAGTGTTGCTAGAAATTGGTTATCTAAGATTCAGAAACTCCTTCGCGTGTAACTCAATGAATCATGTTCCGTTCGCAATTGCAAATGCAGCCCTTTCTTTTGGATGTTCACTTTGAAAATCATGCTGCGATAAAAGTTGGTCTCCATTTCTGACTTACAATGACCTCCATGTGGGACTCACTTTTCATTCTACTTGATTTCTGTACTAAACAAAATGCGAAAAGATCATCTCCTTTTTTATTGAACAAATTATAACACGGCCTAGAATGGGGCCTAGAATGAGTTGCAACTCCGGGGCAATATTCTTGTTCGGCCTTTTCAAAAATGGGAATTCCCTACCTCGCTAACGAACTAATTCTTGGGCTTCTTCGCCTTCGTCTTCTTGCCAATGTACTTCTTCAGCCATGTTTTGCCGTTGATGAAGTGCACAGTCAGGAATGGCTTGGCTTCTTCCGCGGAGAGCTCTCGCACCCACGACACTCTCTGGTTTGTGATGGCTCCAGGGCCCTTACAGTTATATTGCGCATAAAACACCTTCCTGGAAAACCAAAGAAAAAAGAGTTAGGAAATTCACGACCGAAAGTGCAGCTCAGGGTGAAGGGAAGGTGGTTACGTTTGGCGATCGGAGAAGCCGAAATCTGACCAACCGGGCGGGTAGACGATGTTGTCCATCCATGTGTACGAGTACACAGTGCGAGAGTAGTTCCCCCACGCTCGTCCCAAGTAGATCGGACCGCTGCCAGTGATGGCAGCGTCCACAAAAGAGAATCCGGTGTTCATGTGCGACTCGTTACGCTTCTGGGCTGTCACCGACCCAAACGTCTTGGCCACAGAATGCAGATGACAATTCTGCAACAATGAGAACAGTTAGAAAAAGCCCCACAGTATCAACTTCTTACGTATCATGCATGAGATATTCCAGCTCATTGGTTGTCTTTACCTTGTACAAGCTGCGGCCATTGCCAAACACGAAGTCAATGGAGCCGTGGATGTAGCAACTCTCGAAGTAGTGCCGGCCCTTGTGGTCGTACAGAGTGTCCTGGAATCCGTAGAACGAGCAGTTGTAGAAGGCGGCTCGGTCGCCGGTGATGCGCAGCGCCACGGCTTGCCTCAGTACCGAGCCCGGAGGCGGTTGCGGTGCCGTATTCTGCGTTGAAAAATCATGTCAAAGAAGTTCTAGAACCTCACGGAGAAAACCACGGATTGATACTCTTTGATAATTTTGCACTACATGCAAAATAAGATATGTGTATCTTGTACCCTGAACTGGATATTCTCCGCGATGAAGTACTGCGAATTCACGCCCACGGTGGCGCTTTTGTACGTCTTGAGCAGCTGATCCTCCTCGTCAAAGTCGCCCGCTTTGTCGCCCCACTGAATGATGGTGTTCTCTTGGCCGTCCCCTCTGAAGGAGATGTATGGCTTGGACGCATTGATGAAGATCTTCTCCCTACGTAAGATAGTTGAGGCAACACTCTTCATTCTTCAAAGTGAATGACAGAAGGAAAGCAAAAACATCACATTGAGCTACCACGGTGAAGTGTCTAGATACGTGCACGATGTGTGAGCCTGCTTACTCATAGACGCCTGCGCGGATGTGGATGACAGTGCGGTACTTGGTGTGCTCCGGAACAGAGTCCAGAGCGGCGTTGATGCTGGAGAAGTCGTCTTGCCCGGACTTGGAGACTGTGATCTTCCTGCTCTTGCCTTTCGGCTTGGGGAGCTTCACGAACGTGCCTCTGGAGCTGCTCGTGTGGCGCTGATCGCCATCGTGCTCTGCCTGTGACAAGGAGCTCTCGTAGTAAGGCGAGGCCGACTCGTAGTCTGCGTCGGAGCCTGATGTCTTTGCCATGAGCTTCAACCACTTGGTCATGGAGTCCTCCTCTTCTTCTTCAGCACGAACTGAGCAAAAGAGGACCGAGAGGATGACGATGGCTAGAATCACTGATAGTGATCTTCGGCAGGAGTGAGCCATGGCGCTCAACCAGCTGCCAAAATCAACACATGTTCGTTCATCAGGAAGAGTGAGATTACAACACACACTCAACACATTATAGTTCCTCAAGCGTCGGATGATCCAATGCATGTTTTCTCACCTGGAATACTAGAAGCAGTGTGCATGAAACACTGCGGAGGAACTGAAAAGTTGAGAATTCAACATACATTCATACACACACTCAAAGAAAAAATTTCAGCTGCCAACAAAACTCCAGCTCCGGAACCTATGCAAGTTTTCTCACCAGAACACCAGAAAATGACACACATAAAGCGCTGTATTGAAAAACTGCAGAACTTGACAAACTGAAGACACAAACTTAGAACTTGAAAATATTCAACACATTATACTAGTTTGTCAACATGATGCCACATTCAAGTAGATATCCTCATTAGCACCCAGAATGCAAAACTAAGAGCACATCGGCAGGAAGTTTGACAATAATTCCAACACAACACACACACACACACAATATTCAGAGATTTAGCAATTTAAGAAGGGGTGGACATGAGAGTAGTCTCACTTGAGAAGTAGCAGGAGCAGGAGAAGGTGAGCTTGCAGGAGCATGTGGAGGCTTTAAGCTACATCCTCACAGGGAGCCAGCTCACATGCATAGGAAAGGTGATCATAGATGCACCCATTGTCTATGTTTTGACCACACAAAAAGGTAGTACTGAAATCACTTCGTAACTCCCAGGTCCTTGCCCTCTGGTAAACGGCAGCCGCGCTTGTTGGAAAACGTGTCATTACCAAAAACAATCCCGTGAGCGGATTATACATTTATCCCCAAGTGCTCGATAATTTCTGGAATTTATCTATGCCTACAAGCTGACGAGGCTTGGGAGAATCTACAAGCGTGATAGATCATGGAGAACATCATCTATGCGAAGGGTAGATTTCATCACGGTTGCACTTCACGGAAATCAGTGTAGTTTGTCGATGCCTACATCGATTTTGATGGCGCCCGTCCCGGTAGATGCTCATCTTGCTCCACGTCTAAATTTTCCTTGGAGGTAGCGTGATAGAGCAAAACAACCTGAAAATGGTCGTTAGGCGCTGAAGGGTTGATGTAGGTGAGGTGCAAAGGATATGGTGTGAGGAAATTTATAAACTGGTGAAAGGGAGATAGAAAAGAATCGACAACATAGCCATCATTTGATGGAGAAGGTATCATTGCCAAATATTTTCCCAGGAGCACCGTTTGGATATATTGAGAGCCAGTTATTGTTGTTGGCTTGGCTTGGGATAAGGTATAATATACTATGTAGATTTTTGGTTTTTTGTGGCGGATAGAAATCATTGTCCGAATTGCAGGGTTTTTTCTTTTAGTGTAGCCAAGGGGACATCATTTGTGAGATGCCAGTGCGGCGAGCATGTGCAATGTGTGACTGGGAAGGACGGAATAGCAGCTGGATGGGGAACACGGCCTCCACGCCATGTTACCATGTTCATCAAGGTAATGAGCTGCATCGTGAGGTAGCAAATCGTATGATTTTGCCCCACTTCGAGCATGTCATAGTTTTGCAGGCCCAATGGACATCAGTCAGAAATAATACACTTTTGATGGCAGAGAAACATCTTCATGTCCAGGATGTCTCAATCCTTAGATTCCTCAATGAAAAGCTGGTCGTTTGCAGTGCCCGTCTCACTTCTGTTCAGCTTCGTAGAGTTGAGAAGATCACTAAGATGTAGCCCCCAACCAACAAGTTAAGCAATGTGCATATTAGGAGAGATAGTAACACATAATAATGCCAATAGAACTACAATTTCAACCCAAGTGATTACATATTTTTCCGATGGCATTTGAACTAGTTACGAATTTGCAAAGTATGTTGTCATTTGTAGTCGGTGTCTGCCAATAGGTACCCCCCATAACCGGTGACCCAGGAGTAAGAGGTCTTGGCTAATAGCAAATCTCCATTTGAAGCTGAATGGGTGGTAGTAGGATGGAATTGGGTTGGGTTTGTAAGTGTTGTTTATGGATTTTGGTTGGTTACCTAGGGGGTTACCTCTAAAGGACATACGATATTTATAAATCATTTTACAAAGCATAGTTTATTTGATGTATTTATTTTTAACTTTAGATTTTGGAAGGAATAATCCCTACAATTTCATCTTTCAATACTTGAATTGTTTTTGGTCAAACTTGCTATTAGCCCATAGTATTGTAGATGTTCATATGAAAAGAGTGTAACGTACTATGTAAGAGCATAAAGTTTCTCCAAATGTGTTCTCCAGCAGGATGCCAGACCTCGGGTTTTGACAGCCACAATAATCCGCTCAATTATTTGTACCTTGCATTTGGCTCCATGCTTGACATGGCTCCTCATAAATGTATTAGGACCATGAGATGCACAGGTCAGGTGGTGCACCTTCATATAACCCTTAAAAGTCAGAAGATGCAGTATTCTACATGAATGATGTCGCATTTGAATATGATAAGGTTCACATATTGAAATGATCTCCAAATGAAAGATGTTTGTTGAAGAATCTTCAATCCAAATGTATAATCTGTTGCTAAACTTTGATACATTTTTGTATTCTACAAATTCAAATTCATGCCTGCATATATGGTTCCCAACTGAGATTTAAAGGTTAACTTGTAAAGGACCAAGTATTTTAAAGGAACCTCAACTCCATGGATTAAAAATTGGACGGATGAACTTTTGAGAATGTAATTATTGGATCTCCTTCTAAACTTATATGCATGGTTGTTCCAGTGTCCGTCCATTTGTCCAATAGAGATTGTTGTTCATCCGATATGGAATATTCTAGAATATTTGGGAATATTTTGTATATATTTGGATAATATTCTATGGATATTTGAAGAATATTCCAAGCATATGTCCAATAAGGGTGTTGTCCGTCCTATCCATCTATCCAATTGTTCGTCCGTCCGCTGTATTTGGGCCCCTGTCCGCTCTATGTAGACAACCCTGCTTATATTATATGAGACGATGTGGTTAAAAAAAATGTGAATCTTGATTGTACGGATTGAAAGATAATTAAAGTCAAAGTGAAAAAAAATTGTCCTCCAAATGGACTCAAAATCAACTTGTGACCTATTAGTACACCCCTCTCGTCTATTCCATTCTCAGATTTTAGGAAAGAAAATGTAGCCTCTTATTACATCACTTATTAATGTAATAAGTCATTGGTTAGTGCATAAGTCATGTAAGGATAGGTTGCATTTCCTTTTGAACCCTAAGAACAATATAAAAGTGAGGAGAATTGGTTGATTTCAGGCTATCCAACCTTACTATCAAGAGAATACAGTCCCTTTTATAACACTAACTTTCAGCACTAATTTATTTGTTGGTCACCTCATTAAAAAATTGAATATAGAATCTCAAGTTGATGATTTTTGATTTGCACATGAACTAAAACCAGGAACTCCAAAATTTGAATAGAAGAAACTAGGATCTAAACATGGGTTACTCTGTACTTTATATTTTGTACAAAGCATTGTAAATTACGTGTTGCAAATTTCTCCAAACCTCTCTTGTCCAAGCTCAAATTTAGGGCTGCCAAAAATATTCCAAAATGTCCTAGTTGGTGATTTAAACCTGTAAGGACAACACGTGTAACTAGGCCTGGGAGATGACACAAGTGGGTACATTTCATCACAACTAATCCCTACATCATCTAACATTTCATTCGGACTAGTCATTGCAAACATCACTGAAATTTGTTCATTAGACCTTGGCACATGTCCTCACGGCATCCGTTGGAAGCACTGGCACTTGAGAAACTTAAATTAGGCTGCGGATCAAACAGAGAAGAAGTATTTATCCACCAACTCGCAAATTACTCCAAAAGTGATCACCTATAAGCCTCTCGTACTTAAAGGGTTAAGGGCAATTATGCTCGTCGCTCGTCGCATAGGAAGTATCAAGAGTGATGGGGGCACAAAGAGCCCTCTCAAACATTCAAGGTTAACCTGTGATACATGTGTCCCTTTCATGTACCACCTACACTAAAATGGTGGGTGGATAGTAGTAGATCCCACCAGCATACCACTAATAAAATTAACATGGTTATCCTCAATCTGTACTTCAAATTCTGGACTTTCAAATTTAGGTTTGCCATAAAGAATGTCATGTTCAGAGACATACTTACTGTGAATGATCATAACTGTACTGCTCTATTATCAAAGGAACTTAAAACTTTGTGATACAAGCAGGAGAGCATTATGCCATTGCAACGCATAATGCTCACATTTTGTATAAACATGTACTGAGATTATGACTCAGGAACTCACGCTAGTTCTGCTTGTACACTATTGAACTGTTTTGTAAGTTTCTTTCAGGTTCCGGCACCATTTCTCGTATTATACAAACTAGAATGCAACATCTTGAATAACATTTTTAGTACTATATTTTTAGAAAGAAATTCAGGATTATTCCAGGTGCTGGTGTTCTAGTTGAGTTGTTACAGATTCATACACTTGCCATGGATGACAAGAAGTGAGTACCACTTTCCCAGCCACAACCAATAAGGATTTTTATAGCACGTACTGAGCAACTATACTAGACTGTCCTTCATGCTATGTGAACTCAAGATGGAACCATTTGGATATCTGATTAGAGTTATTTGAAAAGTGAGGCAAAGAAACCGTGAGTTTTTAACCTCTTCTCTCATTTTAACCCTTTGACCCTTAAACGTCAGAAGGTGCCACATTAAGATGATAAGATGTTGAAATGATATCAACATTGTACAAATGATGAGATGAAGATATTGAAATGAGAAGATTAAGATATTGAAATGATCTCCAAATGAAAGATGTTAGTTGAAGAATCTTCAATCCAAAGGTGTATTTCTTTCTGAACTTCAATACATTTTATGTTTTCTTTAGAGTAAAATTAGTGCCCGTAAATAGGGTTCTTGATTGACATTTAAGGATTAAGGACAACAGGTCCATAGGTCATCACTTTGGAAGTAATTTGCGAATAGTTTAACTGATAGTTCATTGCAATTTGATCCGCAAATTGCATTAACTTGCATGGATCTGTGCGCTTCCAACGATTGGAGTGTGACACTGAGCTACAATCTCACAAATTTGCAAAAAAAAGCTTTGGTGTGGGCCAAGCGATACTTCCACCAAATCTTAGCGTAGAAAGCAATCTCCCAATTTAAGGTTGTTGACTTTTGCAAGTGTGCCATCCGCATGTGAAATGTGCGGACGAGTTTTCACAACTTTCCTCACTCTTGAAATATGAACAATTAACCCTTAAATGGCATAAGGTGCCATTGGTGCTCGCAATAATCTACATGTATGGTGTTGTATTTGAACATGATAAGGTTCAAATATTGAAATGACCTCCAAATGAATGATGTAAGTTGAAGAATCTTCAGTCCAAAGGTGTAACTCTTGCTAAACTTTTATACATTTTTGTATTCTCCATAGTCAAATATGTGACTGTATATACAGTTCTCTTAGAGCATCTCCACCCCGCCACAGCATCCCGCCAACTTCCACGGTTTGTTGTGGCGAGGTGGAGGGGAACCCCCATCGCATGCCCCAGAACGGGGGAGCGGGGCGGGGATTCCCCGGGACCGGGCCCCGTCGACGGGGAACTGCGGCAGTTCCCCGGGGCCCCGTTTTAATCCGGCAGCTGACCACCCACTCACAGCATGCCATGTGGCATGCCGTGAGAGGCCCAGTCGGATTTTTTTATTTTTATTTTTTGAAAACAAAAAAGAGACACCGGAAAATAAAAAATAAAAAATAATTTAAAAAAATTAAGTTTTTTTTAAAATCTTTAAAAAAAAAATTAAAAAAAATTTGGTGCTGGCCGCACCCTGGTCGCGGGTGCGGGGAGTGGAGGATAACTCCTCCCACGGGGTAATCTCCACCTGGCGTGGGAGTTTCCCCGTTGGGGGTGGAGATGCTCTTAAGGGTTAATATTGAGGGAGAGAGAACTTGGTCACTGGTTCTAGTCAAGAAATGTGACCCTCTCATGTGCTTTTGAAGATTCTTCTTCTTTCAATTGTACATGGGTACATGTTACTACGGACATAGAACTTGTCTCTAGGTACGATGCGATGCCATTAATTGCTTGAGGGTAAAGAGTCACACTAACTAAATGCCCAGCTCTTCACACAAATAGCTACAGCCAAGGACGGAACGTGACTGGGAACCAAAACCTTCATCTCTGTACTTTTGCGTCAAATTACTAAATGATTAAACATTGCTAATTTAATGTTTGCAGTTTCCCACACCACATGCAAGTAGATGTTTGTGGTACTCACATTTGTAATTGAGGAGTAAAATAGCCAATCATGTGAGAGATATTTGTCACGTGAGGGGTTACAAGATGAAATCCTAAAGCTGGAAGCGAGTTCTAAATGGAAGCTGTATTTTACTAGTGACTAGTGAGGGAGTATTATAGATATGTATGGATTCTCAAATATTGTGTAATCTTACAATATGAGGCTTATGATGCACAATCAAATTCATAACTGAATTCTATACTCGTTTGCATTTATTTTAGATATTGAAGTTCTTTGTGAAGTCCCTCACTTTAAAGAGCTTCGTAGTCTACAATCTCAGGTTAGAAGGAAAGTTCCTATGAATCTTTAGAACTGCACGAGCCTTTGAAAAATAATCACAGCATCGACAAGAACAAGTCTAATTTTAACCCGTCAAGGACATGGTTAATTCTGGTCGCTCCAAGAATCTACGAGGGTCATAGATTTTATCAACATAATCTATGATCCATGTAGATTCTTGTAGCAATCAGATTCAACCATTGTCCTTAAAGGGTTAAAGCGTTTGAAGCCACTTTCCCTCACCTAATTTTTTTTCCCCTATGTGAAGCGAGATGGCTTTCAAACGTATATTTTTGGCTTTAAATAAAATTATGTTACATAGTCCATTTAACATGTTTGTTGTCGAATACCCGAGGGAAGATACATGGATTCATGCATTGAAGGAAGAGGAGTCAAAGTGATGATACCATGATCCATGTCCCTGTTCAGATATAAGCTGTACTCTCAATAATGCAACTGCATCTCCAGGTTGGTATTCAGGGCGAATCTTGGCACCTTGATCTGTAACGTATGGTCCACGGAAACCATGTATGATGTTTGCATGGTATTTCATTTCAAGGAGTGGTGATGTGTAACTCACCTTGCCACACTTGATGTGGGATCCATAGATTTCTACTCCAAGTTCACTTCCATCATATAAAACTGTTACAATTTACACTATCCATTGCCATTGCACCAAAGGTAGAGGCGTCCAATTCCGATCGGCCACCCAATTCTGGCCAGTAGAGTATGCATGGCATGGTGAATGAAAATGGCAAATGCTTGAAATGGTGCATGAAGTGACCCAAAACCGATAACTCAAAATCTGAAAACACTAGTCATTATCGGCATTGGGTCATGATGTGTGTAATTTTGGGTTGCTCCACCTCAATTGAGCTCTCATTGGTGGCCTTGCCTAGAAAGTCGAACAAGGCTGATCGGTATTGGGTACCCTCCATGAGTGGGTTATCCATGGCTTAAGTGATCGGAATTGGGTGCCTCTACCTTAGTTCACGAGAAAGAAAATGGTACCCACATGTCATATCAACTGGAGAAGAATGCCTTACACCAACTGGAAAGCTGGCTGTTGTTGCACATCACACATTTGTCCTGTGAGTGTGTGACATGTCTGACAAGGATTGAAAGCCACATCAAAATAAATTGACATACAACCTACCCCAAGGATCATATCCGTTTGTTGGTATATTTCTCATCTACTTTCACACACCTAACAACCCTGTTGTTTTTCACTCAAAAAGTGTCGCCTTTAAAGCAGAGAGTATGCAGAAAAAGCTGCCCTTTCCTTGTTGTTTGTGATCAAACTAACTTTCCTAGGCAAAAAAATTTCGATGTGGGAAGTGAAAAAGAACGAGTTTGCTACCACAGCGAGCTCCCTCTGGAATAACCCATCTACAACAACCACGTTTGTTTAGATAGCCATTCATTACGACAATCAACTCCCTATTACAACAGCCTATTTGTTGGAATTATAAGTGTCAGTTTCCTCCTCAACTACTCAAGCTGATTGTTATATATGAAATAGTTGTTGTGACAAATACATTTGTAAAGGGAGTTGATTGTATTTCCTTGTGGCCACACGCGACCAACCTTTGCCCTTCAAATGATGCCGAGGGCAAACTAACCCTCTCGCTGGGAACCTGTGGATGAACGAGGAGGCCAATTGCCCTGCACTTTTGTCACCATCCTTCCTCCCAACCCTGGCCGTTCCCCCCCACCCTAGGTCCCATGTACTCCACGTTCCCCAAACCCATCTCGATTGTCCTCAGCCCTTCTCCTTAGAATTCAACATCTTGCTGTCAACTTAGGCCGCAACTAATTTCCAATCCTAAACCCTCGTTGAATTGGATTTAAGATGTCGGCTGAAGATGAGTTGCATACGGGGATCTAGCAACTGAAAAAAGAAATCTTGTTCAAATGTTCAAGAGGATGACATTGTCAAGTATTTTGAAAATTAGCACTCAATATCTTCAAAGGGTGCAGTGCATTGTACAGTACCCGACAACAAAGATATGGTCAACCTTAACAAGGCCAAAAACTTGGTGAACTTCAGGTGAATGCTAAAAATTATATTTTTCATAAAATTGCATGGGGCTCTAGGAGCAGCTACATACTGCGGTTGTTGCCAAGTGGTAGAGGTAACATTAATCTAATTTAATTGTCTTTATATTCAATCAAAGATTAATTGAACATGTGTTGTTTTGGTGTTCATGTGTAATTTTGGTTGTTCTTATCTGAGACACATATATCAACATACATATATGCATTTCAACTTGGCTATGCATAACCTTCTTGTATTTCTCTTTCAATTTGCTGAAGCTCATGCACATTGGAATGAAGAGGACTGGAAGAATGTCATATGGATGACGAATCTTCGTCTGAGGTTGGCAAGCATCCACAGTCGATACGAGTTTGGCGTCAAGTTTCGAGAGATACTCATGGGATTACTTATGTCTAACTTTTAAGTTCGATCGTATTTCCGTTATGATATGAGGCTCTTTAAGTGGCTAAGATAAGTCTCCTACAGTCATAATCTCTAGAGGTAGAAGAACCGCTGCTGACTTTGTGAACATTGTATATAAGGGAACATTATCTATTTTTTATTCCTTCCATGATCATCCAAATGACATAATCGTCATAGAGGATGGTGCTCTAATGCATTGTAGTTCCCTACCTATTAAGTGGAGAGAAGCTCATGGCATGACAAAATTAAATTGTTCGCATAACTCCCGAGATTTGAACCCTATAAGGAATCGATGGAAACTTGTGAAGGACCATGTCCAGAACAAGTATGGGCCACATTCTCGGGAGAAAATGGCTTTTGTCATTCAACGTGAATGGAAAGGAGTCTCTAGAGATGTGTTTGATACACTCATATCCACAATGCCTTGCAGAATGAAGGTTGTCATTAATGCTCAAGGTGATAGTACTAGATGGTAATCACCATGTCAAAAAATATCCAAACTGTTATATATTTTGTACTTTTCAACATGAAAAATTCTACAACTGGAAAGTAGTCTCTCTATGCTTTCCATTGCACTTTTCAGTTCTCAATTTCATGCATTTTTTGATGGTTTACAGCATTTTGAATTTCACAGTTTAAACACAGGTGAGGCTCGAATTAGCTCTATCCATATCTTAGCTGCCGAGTATTCTATACTAAACGTTTTAATTCAAATGGAAGCTTTATCATGATTCACGCACAAACCTGTTTGACTTCATCACCATCCTAGATTTGTAGACTTCAAAGATCAGGAATCCTTTCATCTACCATTAAAAAAATAAAAATAAAAAATAAATAAAATAACCAAAATACAAACACGAATTATAAAGCCATGCATAGATCAAATACAAACAATGCTAGGGTATCACATTAGGGTTTCTTGTAACTTCAACTCAGGACTCTCTAAACTATTTAATAATGCATTGATACGATTTAGAAGTTGAGAAAGAATTGGAAACATATGTAGGAGGTGGTAAGTATGCTAACACTTTTGTCTTTGAACCTGCGTTGACATGCGCTCGTTGAACCACATCTTAAGAATTTTAGATAATTTCAACAATGCCTAAATTCGAGGAGGGGCAAAATATGGCCTTATTTAACAGATGTATTCATGATGATTGCCAAAAAAAAATGCAAAAAAGAATTTACATTTGCCAATTCCAAAATGCAAATGAGCTTCTAACCCATTCTAAATCTTGGTGTTTCTAGTTCTGCAAACTTGAAATCAATATCTTAAGATTCTAAGTTCCATTGATAGTGAGGTGACCAATTTCGTTTTGATTTTGTGCCAAAAAAAAAAAAAAAAAGGATAGTGAGGTGACCAACAAACATATTAGTGCTTAGAAATTACTGCCACAAGTGGGATACGACGATGTGTCCGTGGTGATTTAACCCTATAATGTCAGAGGTCTTCACAAGGCACAGGAGTATCCACGAGTGTACTAGTTCATGCACAATAGCTAGTAGAAAATGCACTACAATATCTAAACAAAGGGTACATTTCAGATTGACCCCACTTCACAGAAATCATTGTGGCTCTCCAATGCTTGCACCTATCCCCGGTTATTGTTCCATTTGAAGCGTATGAAATAGTGCCAGAACATTACCAACAAAAAAAAAAAAGTGCATTTAAAGGAGCTGTACCCCGGAAAGCACCAGAATCAACCCAAAAATGACCACCTCGGCACTAAAGGGTTAAGAGCAACAAACCATAGTAGTACCAAAAGCCTTATGGGTAATGTGGTGGCTATAAATGATTTTTCCCTGCACACGAGACAAGCACTTGAACTTGAGCAATATAAACATCCGTCCAGTCCTTCAAGGAGACACTAAATTGAGATCCTTACTTCAACTCTTAGAGTTTGATGGTACTTACATGATGAGTAGATCCGAAATTTGTTAAACTTGGTAGAAGAAGAGCTCTGGACGTCAAGAGAGAGCAGATGAGAACCCAAGTAGTGCTGTTTTTTACGCTGTTCCAAACATTGCTCTTGACAAAGCCTTGAATCAAGTTGTGTCACAGTTCAAACTCGCTGATGTAACTCCTCAAGCATGCCCAAACTGCCGCCAAAACTTTCATAACATGAGACATAAAACAAAGACCAAAATTTCTGAAATACATATTGCTGGATAAACATGAACAAAAAGGTACATGAAACTCGAAAAGCAAATGAATGTTAAAAAAAGCCACTCTTTCTAGAAAGATGGAACCAGTTTTAGGACTTGTTTCTATGGTGAGAGACACATTCTTTCGAAGGTAACAGGTAACAAGAATGCAAGAGAGTGGGCACCTGAAGAACAAAAGTGATAGTGATGTCAAAAGTGATATTGGAAGGCAAACACACGTACCGTTTCAGAAGAGAAGAAGGGTTGTAAGGGAACAGTTTTCGTCGGTGCAAGCGCTCAATGGCGGCCTTCAAGTGCACCAAGCAATCCAGTGAGTCCTCGGCCAAGCGCACCTTGGTGTAAGCTTCAGGCTTAGTGCAGAGCATGAGGTATTGCAGAAACAAAGCGCCAGTGTTTTGCGAAATCAGAAAGTCAACCAAGACGGTGTGGTCATAAGAGAGCGCTTGCAGCAGCACCTGGAAAAGCTCCAGCGGACTCAAGGCGGAAAGCACGAACCGGGATCTCACAAGCAACAAGAGCATCTCAATCATCAGGTCGTCTTCGTCCAAAAACAGCCCCACAAACGCCATGGGGAGGCGTTTCACCTCGCTCTGTCGGCGGAGCCATTCCTCAACACCTGCACTTGCTTCTTCCTTCAACGCTCGCTCTGAATGATGGCTATGAATCCCATCCTCAAGCTCCTTTCTGTCTTCGCAACTGGGAACCCTTTGATCAAGTTCTAGGGACCAGATCCGAAAGAGGAGAAAGAGAGCGCGGCACTGCAGGTGCGTTGTGGAACGTTTACCGGCCTCTTCTCTACGAAAAGGGGAGCGCGTGAGATTGTTGCAGGTAGAATCATCCTCCACCAGCGAAAATCCAATCAGGTCAGCGCCCTCGTTGCGAAGCGCTCGTAAGCATTGAAGCGCAAGGCTGTGGTTCCCTTCAAACCACCTCGAGAGGCCGATCATCAATCGCTGCACATGACACAACATGATATCTCAGCATAATAACTTCAAATCCTCAAAGGACACCATCAGGTAGTCATCATCTCAACTTCACAAAAGATACATCATCTGGCTTTCTGGATACAAATCACAGGCCTCTCTTATACCTTTGAGGACCGTCATCTTGACAGGAAAGTTGCCGTTGGAAAAGTGACACATACCAGTATTTTATGGCGCAGAAAGGACGAGGGGCAGTGCGAAGATGAGCAGTGCCTATGAGGCAACAAGGCTACTCTTGCGAACAAAGGTATGCAACCTCCAAGCTTCTCAATCAAGCGTTCGGAACCCTTGATTGCTGTGCACAGGAGTTGGAGAAGAGCGCTCCACACGAGCCCTCGTTCTGAACAACACTTTGCATCGCTTGGTTTGCACGTGATCTTCACTGTTGTGTGGATGGTCTCCTCCAAAAGACCAAGGAATGCTTTGGTGTAGGTGGTGCTCTCGTGGATGCAGGACTTCAAAATGCACCGAAGAGACTCTAACCCACACACAACCGGCCCGGATTTCTGTTTCTTGACGTCGTTTACCATGTTCCAGATGTGGCGTAGGAGGGAACACCATGATGCCATCTGCGCAACACACGGTGAGACGAGTACATAGATTTGTTTGTAAAGTGAGACAAAGATACCAGGAGCTTTGACCTCTTTTCTCATTTCTTAATATTAAAATCAGCCCTATATAGCTTTCCATTTCTATAATCAGCGGCTAAGATTCATGGTACAACATGACCTCTCCTGCTTCCTTCAGAGAACATCACGCTCTTCCATACTTTACAAATAACTCCAATACGATGGCAGTTTAAGCAGCCTTCTCTAAACATGAAAATGTAGTGTATTTTGAAACCCAAACCCTCATTTGAGCCAATTCAGAATTGAGTTAGAAATCCAGACCAAACCTGAGCTTTCAAAATGAGATGCTCCGATGCTGCAACTAGAATCTTCTTCACAGAGTGACGCACAAACTCGTTCTCTGCCTCCATAAAAGACACCTGCAACCAACATACCAAGATATGATAAAAAGGATAAGATACCATTTCAATAAATAAAAAGGATAAGATATGATCTCGGTATGACAATTCATTATGTTGTAAGACTTATACGCATGCTGACCATGAACCCAAGCATACTCCTCACACCTACACCATCGCCACTTCAAATCACATCTCTAACATCATCATCACCATCACAACTCACCACATGTGCAACAGTCTCAAGGACATCATCGCTGCAACCTGGCTCTCGAAGCCTGCTCCGCTTCTTCTCTTCAAGTCATACCACGCTTGAATCAGTATCAAGGTCAAGAACTTGCACTGCAATCTAAATAGGTATACGACGAAAATAATGTCGCTCTAGTTACCAGAATATGTCACCTTTTAAGATAACCTGATTCTAGTTTAGGAATTAGGGTTTAAAGTTAAGGAATTTTAGTTACCAGAATCTGTCACCTTCTAAGATAACCCCATTCTAGTTTAGGGTTTTAGGATTTAAGGTTAAGGATATAGTTACCAGAATCTGTCCCCTTCTAGGATAACCCAATTCAAGTTTACGGTTTAGGGTTTAAGGTTGAAGATTTAGTTACCAGAATCTGTTCCACTCTAGGATAACCCAATTCGAGTATAGGGCTTAGGGATTAGGGTAAGGGGTTTAGAGGGGCTTACAGAGTTGCCTACGCCCACTCCTGTTCGCTCCAATTCATTCGCGCTAGCGAAGCGCACATACAGCTGCAAATAACAAGTCCATCCCATCCATAGCTGAAGTAGGGTTTTCGAAACCTAAAATTGAATAAGAAACAGGAGATGGGTACCTTGTTCAACTGCACAAGCTGCTCCTGCCACCCATCTGCACCTTCCATTGTGGTTACTAGCAAATTTTTGACCAAGGGTTCACCTGAATCCTAAACCCTGAACCTATCCATGTTAGAATCTGAGCCTCCCATTATGTACCTCCAGTTACTAGCAAAATCTTTCACTAGAGATGATCAGACTTGCTTGAATAGCACGAGGTACTAAGCGGTATCTGGATCATTGTCCCCCAAGCTCGTTAAACCCTAAACCCTAAACCCTATCAATGGTAAAATCTGAACCCTTCATGATCTCCATCACTAGAAACTCATCACCTGAGCAACAAGTTTGCTTGAATGGTGCGAGATAGTAGAGTTTTCTCGATTAGGAAAGCGAAGAGAAAAGGTAAAGAAGTGGAGTATGAGAGATTCTTATGCTTTCTATTTCTGCACCAATGAAATATAAGAGTAGTAATGGTAATCAATGTTTGTGGATTTTATCCAATGCAAGCTACACTAGTAATCATATTTAGTGTTGTGTGACCAATACGTGTGTACGTGCTACGCCAGGGTTGTATCGCGCCTTAGTGTTGCTCGCAATTAGCTCTCGTGCTAGGCCAAGGTATTAAGCTAGGAAAGGTACGGTAGAGGCACCCAATTCCAATCACTTAAGCTAGTTGGGGACTCAAATGATATTGTATGCCAAAAACATTTATGTAGAAAGATGCGGAATTAGGAGTGAAACTCAACAAATATTTTCTCAAATTTAATCACAAAGATTTTGCAATTGATATAGAATTTAAAAGCCCAGAAACCAGTGGAACCCAGAATCAAATTGTAGAGTAGGTGAGATTTCGTGCCCTCCTTTGCCCTATGCCAACAAGTGAGAGTGAGTAAAAAGAGAGAAGACATGCCATGGATAACCAACTCATGGAGGGTATCCAATGCCGATCAATGTATTTGACTTTCGAGGTAAGGCCACCAATGAGAGTTCAATTGAGGTGGAGCAACCCAAAATTGCACACTTCATGACCCAATGCCGATAATGACTGGTGTTTTTAGATTTTGAGTTATCGATTTTGGGTCACTTCATGCACCATGCCATGCACACTCTACTTATCGGAATTGGGTGCCTTTACCTTATCTTTTTGGGCTAGGATGATGCGTATCAACACGGGATTGATTATCTTAACCTTGCACGAGGCCTTGAAGTTTTCTAAAATTTAATAGATTTTGCACAATAGCATTTACACGTCAAAAGGTGTCACTTGTGGCCATAGTATTCTACATACATGGTGTTGTATTTGAACATGATAAGGTTCAAATACTATACTCTAGGGTTGGATTTGGCTAAAAATATTTCTGAAAACAGCTACCAATTTTTTTGGAAAATTTCCTTCACGATCTTCAATTCTTAAATACAATGAAAAAACGGATTTTGAAGAATATTCTATTTTTAGAACTTTGTCAAGCTTGTATTTCTAGAAATAAATAATTATTCGGCACAAGAGTGTTGAAACTGACCCTAGAGTACGATATTGAAATGACCTCCAAATAAAAGATATTACTTGAAGAATCTTCAATCCAAACTTAGGTGTAAGTCTTGCTGCACTTTGATACATTTTTGTATTTAATAAAGTAAAATATGTGCTTGCATACACAATACCAACCTGGCGTTTAAGGGTTAATTTTTTTCCTCTTTGATTTGATTTTATAAATTTTGAGCTATTTAGGATAAATTGTAATCATTTAAATTCTACAAACTCCAGAATAATGAGGTGGGTATTTGCAATTCTTAAGTAGGTTCTCAGGATTGCAATTTATATTTTCAACTCTAAATAAATCATGAAAAATTAAAAAGGTAGTAGGTGAGAGGAAACATGATTCTCTTTTTCATTGAATCTATAAAACAAAAGCTTTGCCATCCTAAGTGATTTGGTTTGAAGGATGGGAATCCTAAAAGTTTTGTTGCATCCCTCCATTACATGTAGGATTTTTTGATACATTTAAGTAACACTATATTTGAAGTTTGATATTATCAAGAATAAAATTCTTCTAGAGTGAAATTTTTCATTCCATGAGTTAGAGGTTTTCACTTTGCTAGGTTGACAACTCATGGGTCATGGCTACTAAGATACTTTTAGGTTTATTAAAAATACTTTAACACTTTTTGAAGAGAAGTTTAAAGTAATCCTCTCTTCCAATTTTGTTTTTACTCACCGTTGACGGCTAGAGAGCGTCTCTGGCAGCGTTTTTCTAGTAGGCATAAATTAGTCAAAAAAACGATAAATATGAGCTAGGCACTAAAAAAGTAGGTTTACGGGTGAAAATGGGGATGAAAGTGTGCCTGAAGTTGACCCCAATAAAAGTAAAGTCGCCAGCCTTAGCTGGTTGAGGCCTACAATGTTGCCATCAAAATGCGGCCTACATTGTAACCGTTGGTGGTGTTGTTGCCACTACTTCTTCATGCAGCCTTAGGATCGCCAACAAAAACTGAATCGTGCTGCTCTCTTTCTCTCCCACCTTAAAAACTTGTCGATAGTTCTTCCCTGTGTACTTATGACAATTCTCTAACAAATCGTCAAATTGTGAATTGCATAGTTGAGGATTTTTTACAAGGCGTCAGTCCTTTCTTAAATCATAATGGAGAGAGGTGCAAATCGGGCAGTCAAAAGTTGTGGATGGAAATTGCAGGGTCACGGCTTGAAGCCAAAATTGGTGTTTGTTCTTTGTGAGTGAATAACACTCTGATGAGGTACAATGAGCAAAAGGAGCTCACATATACATCAGTGACTAAGTGGCTAGTGTACTACAGGAGGCGGTCCAATGGGAACCAAGAATGGAACAGTGACGGATGTACAAACAGATGGAGAATACCAACAGCCCCCCCGAGGTCTGATTCCTAACTTCGCTAGTGAGGTGGGAGAGAGCGAGTGTGGACGGATACGGGCGAAGAGCAAGAGGTACGAGCGAACCATGAGCCATATTCGCGAGCTAGTGAGAGAGGGGTGCGCTTCGTAGCTGTTTTCGGGGGGCAATCCACTGATTGGTGGTGTGTCGGTGTTGGTGCCGGGCGTCTTGCTATGGACGTGGTTGCACGTTTCTTTGTTGGTGGTGAGGTAGGTGTTGATGTCGCTCGGCGAGTGGGCTAGAAGGTTGGCTGCAGCGGTGGAGACTCAAGTCTTCATGGAGTCCGGAGGGGCAGCGGAGTATAGTGGTCGATCACAGGAGGGTTTTGAGAGTGGTAAGAGGGCGTGTGGGGTTTCCTTTTGGTTTGTTCTCCTCTGTGTTTACAATCTAGTATGGTTGTGTGCAGGGGTTCAAGGAATGCGAGCCAGTTCATCTTGAGCGAGCGGTGTTGGTGCAGCGGGAACGAAGGAGAAGTGTGAAGATTGTGGTAGGCAGCAGGAGGTTGCTCATGATTGAGTCCGGCTGTCTTTTCCTACAGGAGTTGGTTCAAAGGTGTATGCGGTAAGGCGGAGTTTCACTTGTGGTTTGTTCTACTCTTGGCGGGAGTGTAAAGTCCAAATGAAAGGTTATAGTAGTGCGCAGTATAAGAGTTTTAAGGACTTGAATAGGGCTTTGGAGTATCTAAATGGTGTCTAGGTTGGAGAAGAGATGGGGCAGGTGATACCTAGAGCTGATCAATGTTGTTCAAATTTTGTGCGTCAGAGGGATTTGGTGAAGATGTCTACGGGTTGTGCATCTGTTGAAATGTAATGAAGCTCTATTTCTCCTTTCAAAACGCGTTTGTGCACAAAGTGATGTGCAACTTCCATGTGTTTAGTCCTAGTATGAAAAATCGGGTTTTTTGCCAGTTAACTGCAGATTAATTGTCACAGTAAACAGGGATAAGTGAGAAGGTGTGAAGATTTGCACGGATTTGTTGGCTTGTGATGGTAAGAGAGAGAGATGAGTGTGAGGGAATGGGAGAGAAAGGAATTTCACAGATGAGGCGACGAAGCCAGGTGGCCTCAGAAGCGCCAATAGAGAGAGAAATATATTTTGATTATGTGGAGGACTTGGCTACTGTGGGTTGACGTTTGGATTGCCAGGTAATGGCAGCTCCTGCGAGGATGAAGCAATATCCCCTTGTGGACCTACAGGTTTGGTGGCACGTAGCCCAATCGGCATTGGTGTAGCCTTGGATGGGGGCTGTAATGTTTTGGGCATAAAATAGGCCACAGGAGGAGGTTTTCTTCAAGTAGCAGA
Organism: Bryoerythrophyllum caledonicum; assembly: GCA_963971425.1. Lineage (NCBI taxonomy): Eukaryota > Viridiplantae > Streptophyta > Bryopsida > Pottiales > Pottiaceae > Bryoerythrophyllum > Bryoerythrophyllum caledonicum. Next base: position 32,931,483 of record OZ020516.1, on the reverse strand, counting down.
GGATGTGATGAACAACATCCTGGTGAGTTTGTTGTGTTGCGGTCATGTATCTGGAGACAAGGCCGATAGAGAAGGCCAGGTCGGGACGTGTATTGGTGAGAAAGATCAACTTTCCGACAAATTTACAATAGGAGGTGGAGTCAACTTGTGGTGAGCCCATGTCAGTAAGAAGATGAAGGCCAGAGGGAAGCAGAACATGCTCAGGTTTGCATTCCAACATGCCGCTTTCGATTAGGATTTGAATGGCATATTCGGATTGGTTTAGGGGAGATGTCTGAATTCTACCCCTAAGTATTTGTTGACTATGCCAAGATCTGTAATAGCAAATTCGGTTATGAGTTGTCTTTTCAACCAACAAATGGCTTCCTTGTCACCGCCGATTATGAAAAGATCATCAACGTAGACAACTAAAAGGGTCTTGTTGTCGCCTGAACCTTTGTAATAGAGATTGTTGTTACTTTCACTGAGTGTGAAGCCTTGTGAAATCAGATATGTGTTGATGCGTGTATACCATGCCCTCGGGCTTTATTTTAAGCCATATAATACCTTTTTAAATTTGTAGACAAGGTGTTCTTGTCCGGGTTCTACAAAGTCTTGTGGTTGTTCCAGGTATACTTCCTCCTCTAAATTTCCATATAGAAATGCGGTTTTGATATCGAGATGGTGAATGTCATGTCCTAGTTGAGATGCGCGGGCTGTAATTGTCCTAATGGTGGACCACTTGACAACAGAAGCAAATACCTCTTCAAAATCAATGCCATGTCTTTGGTAAAAGCTGCGAGCTACAAGTCTGGCTTTGAGTTGCGACGCCTCTTTGGGTAGTGCAGGTTTGGTTTTGTGTACCCACTTGGCTATGATTGGTTTTTTTTTGGATGGTAATGGAACTAATCCCAAGTGTGATTCCTGTGGATGGAATTCGTTTCATCCTGCATGGCATCAATCCATCCGGAGTGTTGTGATGCTTGGTGATAAGTAATATTATCACCATTGATGTCGGCATCGGCTTCAGTTAGGCAGATGTCAAAGTTATCTGGGATCACAAAGAGAGTATAGTCGTCTTGCTTCATACTCTACTTCCTGAATCATGTCGAGCGTCGTATAGGATGTTGTGAAACATCATAGTACATTTGATCGTGGGTATCACTATCAACTACTTCTGGTGGAGTGATAAGCAGTGGCGTTGGAGTTGCAGCAAGGGAGCTTGGCGACGTCTGTCTACTGAGAACCGGCGAGGACTGCCCAGGAGAGGAGGTCTGCTACGTGGTTTGAGAGTCTGTATCTGCACCTCTAGAGACAGCTGGAGAAGGTGAGGTCAGGGGGAGACCCGGGAAGGTACATGACTAGGGTATGTCTGCGGGGTTTGCGTCTCGGCAGGTATGGTCAGGGGAGTGGGGGTTGACTGGTGGAGAACTGGTGAGTTCGAGTTTTGTGGTGTCGTTCCCGTGGGACGGCGTTGAGGTGAGGTTGGGTCTATGGAGCTTGGTTTGAGCCTGATCATGAGCTCAAGTTGATGATGGTTGAGAGTTTTGGAGTAGAAATTCTTCTATAGTCTCGTAATCTGAGATGTTGGACGGGGTGGGAGAGGGGAGGCCCAAAATATTTTCATCAAACATGAGATCTCTAGATATTAGGATTTTGTTGTGAGAGAGGCCAAAGCAACAATAGGCCTTGGATTGGTCGTCATACCCTACAAGAATAGAAAGCAAGGATTTTGGTCGAAGTTTGTTACATGTTTTGAGATGAATGTATGCGCAACGGCCATAGATTCGTAAATGTGATGTCTGGTGTGTTGCCAATATATCTTCCATGGGGGTTGTCATAGATAGAGCTTGGTGAGGCATGAAATTAGATACATATGTGGTGGCTCGAAGTGCTTTCTCCCATAGTGTTGTTGGTAAATTTGCTCCAAATAATAAGGTATGCATAGTCTCGCATAGGTGACGATTCTTTCGCTCAGCGATGCCGTTTTGTTGTGGTCTATGAGCGGAAGTCAGGTGGTACGTAATCCCTTGTTTAGTGCAGTAGTAGTTGAAGTTGGTTGACAGGTATTCACCACCATGGTCTGTACGGAGACGTGCGATAGAAAGAGAGGTTTGTTTTTCTACCATGCGTTGGAAATTCTGAAAAACCGAGTAGGTGTCACTCTTGGCAGAGATAAAAAATGCCCATGTGTGCCTAGAATAATCATCTATACAAGTTAAGACGTAGCAGTAGCCTGTAAGAGAGGTGGGAATGGTCCACATAGGTCTGAGTGCACAAGTTCTAAAGGCCTTGATGTTTGCGGGAGGCTTTGTCGAGGAATGGGATGAATATGTTGCTTGCCTAGGATGCAAGATTCGCAAGTAGGATGAACATTTTTTAGAGGTGGTAAACCAATCACTAATCCTTGACGTGAGAAATTGTGCAGTGTTTGATAGTTGAGATGCCCTAACCGTTTGTGCCAAAGTTTAGTAAGTCCTGGTGGGGTGAGAGAAGCGAGGTTTAGTGAGGGAGATGAGTAAAACTTGTGCGTCCTCCCTGCTAATGATGTGTTGAGTCTATATAGACTATTGAGTGAGATTGAGTGCCAAGTAACATAACCTTGTTTGGATCATGCCTGTGAAATACCCAGCAGTTTCTAGGGCCAATGAGAATAAAGTGACCGTTATCAACAAATTTGCCCTCTGAAAAAAAGATTCTTGCATAGGCCAGGGACATAAAGAACTTCGATAATCCATTTATTTCCAGGAGGAATGGCTACTCCTTGAGCGTTTACAGGGAGAGAACGTCCGTTGGCAATAATAACTTCAAGCTGTACTTAAGTTCGTCCGTTGGCAGTAATAACTTCAAACCCTACAATGACTCCGCAGTTTCCTGAGTTTGTTTTGGTGATAGCGGATTTTGCAGGTGCCAGCCTGATGATTGGGGCTGCCACACTCGTGATAGATCCCTTGATCATAAGTATGGTTTGAAGATTCTGTGTCTAGGCTGCGTTTGTAGTTGCGGCCAGAGTTTTTGCTCGCTGTAGAAGGACTGCCGCCGCGTGTCGTAGGACTGCCGCCGGAGGCCACAGGGTTGCCGCCTCGTGTCGCCGAACTTCCTCCGCGTGAAGTCGCCTTGCCTGTCTTGCCGTCAAGAGAGCGTCCGCCGTTTCTATCTGATCCTCAGCTTCTACAACCTCTGTTTCCTCTACCACGAGGTTTGTGGATGCCTTCTGTATAGAGTGCCTCTTTACTAGTGTTGCGATTCTTGTAGCGCGACGTGCGTTCATCTTCTTGTAGAAGCAGTGATTCTAGTTATGTGTTTGAAACTTAATTTTCCCTGGCTGTTATGAATTGGCAGTAGAAAGACCATGATTCTGGGAGACTCATGAGAATTCTTTCTACGAGTTCTTCATCAGGTAGAACTACGTTGATATTTGCTAATTGTGCTATGAGGGAGCTGATGTTTCTTAGGTGATCATCAATGCTCGTTTTGTCAGACATTCGCAAGTTATACAGTTGAGTCTTTAGGGTTAGCTTCCTATTGATTGACGTTGATTCATAGAGAATACAAAGTTTGATCCACATCTGTCTTGGATCTCTAAGAGGCATGATGTGAGGAAGTATGGAGTCTTTAACTATAGAGATGATGATCCACATTGCTCTGGTCTTCTGGTCCTCCAGCCGCTGCTGGTCTACTATGGCCGTTGGATTCAACTAATTTTTGCCGCGTGGTTCAGCTGCACTTGTGTTGATAGCACCAGATGATTCACCTACGTCTGATTCTTCCGGTGTTAATGCCTAAAGACTAGTGTGAGTTTCTATTAGATGCCAGATGTGTTCTATGCGTAGAGTCATTCCAACCCTGAAAGACCAAAGCGTGTAGTTGTTGGCGCCCTGCAGCTTCGTTGTTTCTTGAAGTTCTCTGCTCGTTAGCGCTGACTCCATCATGGTTGTAGTTTATATGTCCTGAAAGAACTGTATCAGCTCTTATTCACACAAGAAATGCATAAGGACTCACGAATCGCATCACAACGATAGTTCAGACGTCACGTCGGATTCCAACAGTGACAATCAGGTGCAGGCAAGATGCAATCTTCCCGAGATGATGGCGGCTATGACGACGATGTTGGAAGGTCTGGGTGAAGACGCAACTCGTGATGGCCTCCTCAGAACCCCCCTGAGAGGTCCCAAAGCCTTCCAAGTGCTGGGAGAACTACAGATCAGCTCTGTTCAGCAAATACCATGATTAGTATGTGCTAGATGCAAATTGTGTTAGATTGAGCTGGTGGCCGTGGAACTTGCCGTTAAGCTTTGTCAAGTGAGTATGTGCAGAGCAGTAGCTGAGGCGGTAAAATCCGCCATTTAGCTTCTCGGTGTGAGTAGGATCATTTGTGATAGGCAGTGTAGCCACAATGGACAGTAGTATCACTCAGATGAGTGATTGTGAAGGATCAGAGGTTCGCTCTAATACCATGTGTGAATAACACTCTCATGAGTGTATTAACATTGAGAGAGAGATACAATGAGCAAATGAAGCTCATATATATATACATGAGTGACTGAGTGGCTACTGTACTACAAGAGGCGGTCCAATGGGAATCAAGAATGGAATAGTGACGGATGTACAAACAGACCGAGAATACCAATAGTTTGCATGTGTTGTGTTGCTTGTGCTTTGTTGATCGAACTTGCACGTCATTTCCTCAGTCTTGGACTCTTTCCTACGCAGTTCTTGCAAGATCTTTGTTGTGGGAATCCAAATTGGCTCATTCTTTGCTCATGCTTTCTGTCTACACGCAGTGCACTCTCTCATTTGCTATTCTAACTTCTCCTGTTCATCTTTTGTTGGAGATATTTTGTTTGGGCATTAATTTTGAATTGTTGTATGGTTTTCTTTTGGGCTATTTTAATTTTTTGTGTGTCTGTTAACGGTTGCAGCTCCTTTAATCCTTCCATTCACCTATTCTATTCCTATATCCTCAAATCTTTAGTTTTGGTGCTAACAAGTAGTCGTGGTAGTTTTGGATCTACCTCATGTCTTTGTCTACTTAAAATCTCCTGCAATACACCAACCTTGCTCCAAACACATTTCTAGGATTTGAATTGAATTGCATAATCATTAAATGATGTGATATACCACAACTGGTCCTGACCATTCCTATACAACAATTCTCACAGTCGAGTACCTCCAGTCTAATCCTAGTACTCGTTTCTAACTCCTAACTGCTTCTCATTCCTAAGCCTTCCAAAGCAGTCGTAAGAGAGAGAGAGTTTGGGCCTCCTCCCAAGTCTACCCCCCATTCTAAGCCTAATCTACTTACATCCAAGACATGGATGAAACTTGGCCAGCTGGATGGGAGCCCACCTAGTGAGTTTTATCGAGAACATGATGATTTTACCAGGAGTTAACAAAAATTTACTACCATCCCTTAGAGCTCCTATTTCCCTAGGTAATTGCGTATGCTTTTGTCATAATTCACGATGTTCCAAGGGTTTGCTCTTCATTGTTACTATGCACAAATTCCCAGTACAAGCTCTAGTTTGCCAAGTCAATGTGTGAGTTCAATTGCATCTAGTTCAACCTTTGTAGTGCCATGCACATTTGCGTCTGCAGGCCCGTCTATTGGGCAAAGTGGTGGCATGTTGCTTTGCAACATTCCACGAAAAAAAAATCCACAACTAATGTCCAACGCCGTCAATCTAACCATGTTGTTCTACTAATAGAAGAAGGTATTACACCAATTGTCCCATCTAAACTTGCTACTAACTCTTACAATGGATTGAGATTGTGGCACTATCGAGAGATGGATCTACTCCTGTAACAAGCATCTTTGCATCAAAAGAGAAAATGAAGAGTCCTCAAGCTTATGAAGAGTGGGATGACGACAATGAAGATGAGAAGCATGCAGCTTCAGAGCCAACAAAGAAGAAATCCAAGTAGTCATAGGAGGCTTCTCAAAAATTCAAAGACACTAGGGCAGCACGTCTGCCATGGACCAAGTTGCATCGAGGGTTTGGCGGACTTATCGATATGGTGAGGTGCATTGTTTGCTCCAAAATTGAAAGAAAGGAGAAAATCCTTGGAGCAAAGTGGGATACTTTGTGGAAGCATGGAGGAAAGTGCAAAGCAAATCGCAACCTGGGAAATGCCATCAGAAAAGGCGGCTGGTGTGTGGCAAAAAATTGCAAACACTCTTGAAATGAGAGACTATTTGCAGCTCAAAGTCAAGTGAAGGTGGCCCAACAAGTGGCAATAGTGAAAGGAGAGCGAGTGCGCAAACGTGTCCAGTTTGCTACACTGCTGAATTTTCTTCATGAAGGTAATCCATTTCTTTTCAAAGATTTTCAGTCTTGTCTTTGGAGCATTGTATATATGCTATAGTGCCATGTGTTCTATCTTCTATGTTTTTTGTGTTTGGTTTATACAGGCCAATCAATGTTGGAGTACTCGGCGTTGGAATCTTGGTTTACTTTCCTTAGTGTGCCGAAGATACCTCGATGTCAATAGTCTAATGGAGCTGGCAGGGAGTTGGCCAAATACAAGTATGCATAGGTGCAGGCAAAGACAAAGCAGGAGATGTAAAGAATGCGGTTCTTTTCTATCACCTGCGACAAAGTGACAACTCTAGACAAGCAGAGTTGAATCTCCATTCATAGATACGTCTACAACAACTAGAGTTGGCAATCCCTCCTCATGTCTCTAGAGCGAGTTGTAGATGGCAACAACTCTGTCAACCCTACAAAGATTATTGTTGACGTAGTGAAGAATTGTCGTGGCATTCAGGGAGTTCATCTTGCTCCAAAGTTTGCATCTTTTGAGGCAGATGAGCCATTTCCTTTCATCCTTGTTCTGTTGTGTGAGATGTTATGTTGCGTGTCATTATAACTTGTGATTCGTGAATCCATGAACACAAATGGGGTCAGCACATTCCAGGGAAAATGCACATGTGTGGTGAAGCAGCTGTGGCACAAGTGGGCACCTCAACTTGTAAGGATATACTACATGATGAGTTCATCTTACTGATTTAAATTATTGTTTTGCTTTACTTCAAGTTGTATTTCTGTTCAGTTCAATTATGTATGAATTTAGTTAAGCTGAGTCTGTTATGTATTGTTGAGTTCATCTTAACCTTATCTCTTGCTTGTTGCAAGTCCATAGGATCAATTTTGTTGTCAAAGCTTTAAGCGACCTCCTTGCGGTCTACCAAATTGTAGCGATGTTGACAGAACTGCAGCAATTTTTTGCGCATTCTCCCAACTAGCAATTGGAGTTTCAAAAGTTGGTTGAGGTGATGCAATCCAAGGGTTTAATAATCCTTAAAAACATCAAGACACTATGGATCAGCATGTTGGCTCCCGCAATGAGAGTCATGAATGACTACAAGGTTGTGCTTGTGAAGATGCAACAAGATTTTGAACTATGTATGACTGAGGCTGGAACAGAAGTGGCAGAAGAGAAGTTGCAAACGCCTGCAAAGGCTAATCTAGCGTACCAACAGGATATCCAAATCTTGTTGGGTTTGAGTGGATTGCTTCCTTTGTCATGCGTCGTGTATTCTTTGATGCAATTTGTGCAAGGGAGAAGTTGTTCGTTTGTGACTAGTGTTCTATCAGATATTCTACATTGATTAGAAGACAACTTTCCCTAAGGACATATTTGGGGATTTTAAAGCCTTTGTGGAGGTTAGATATGATCACATGCCTATGTCTTGGGTGGCAAGGAGGCACCTCGATTTGAACAAAGGAGGCATGGAGAATCTTATCTTCACGCCCAGTGGGCATAGCACTCAAGCTTTCGATTGGAACAGCATCATTTGAGGAGGCTGAAGTTGTCACTAAACCGCTTTATGGAGCTATCTATGACGATCTGAAGCACATATGCAAAGATGAGAGGCTAGAGCAAATGTCGTTTTGTTTCTGCTCATCTAGTAATTCTGTAAGTACTGACCAATTTTCCATGTCTTGCAGGAGCTGTAGAAAAGTTGATTAGTCAATTGGAACAACAATTTCATGCGTCCACCCTTATAGATGCCTTCGGGTTTGTGTACCCCCAGTACTAGCTCCAAGCAGATCATGGTTGTTATGATGTCTATCCGCAGAATATTGTCCGTCTTACTGTTTGTTCGTCCAATAAAGGTTCTTGTCCATTCGATAGGGAATATTCTCGAATATTTTGGAATATTTTGATAATATTCTATGGATATTTGAGGAATATTCCATGCATATGTCCGATAAGGGTGTTGTTCGTCCTTTTTGTCTGTCCGATTGTCGGTCCGTCCGTTGTCTTTGGGCCTGTGTCCATCTATGAAGACAACTGGTTATCAAATGCAAAGGTGAACTTTGAAAAACACCTTGACTTCATCAAAGACCACTACGATACACAAAAAAAATTGAGGCAGATGAAGCTAAAGCAGAGAGGTGGATACAATAGGAGAAGTAGAGTCGCAACCATCATCTGAGGTTCACATTGAGGGGAGACCAATTAATCAAAGAAGAGGGTGGTCGGTCCAATATTGTCCATTGCCAAGCTTGACGAGCAGAAGTAGTTCTTCAAAATCTCCATGATGTAAATTGTAATATGGCGATGACTAGAGATTAAATCGACTTATGCGTTTGTGGCAACGTTTGGAGGCTTTGGGGCTATTGAGGCACAAGCTATTAGAGTTCATGAAAATAGTTGAGCTTGCAATGGACAGCCATAGGCAGCATTGAGGATGAGCACACATTCAGCACACTCTCTTTCTTGAAGAATAAGTTGAGGAATTCATTGTCCAACCATCTTCCATTAGGGTCGGCATGCATGCACAAGAATTCTACGACTTGGCATCTTTCCCATTCAATGCAGCATACGACAAGTAGAAGAAGGCTAATAAAAAAGAAGACTAACTTGTATTTTACTCCAAACTTCTGTGGCATTTTTTGTTTTGCAAGTGTGATGGAAGATTGTAGTCGATGATGAAGATGGTTTTAGTCCAATGTCTGTTGGACAGAGAGCCCTCCATCAAATTTCCCCTTTGGTGTTGTGTTTGGCACTCACCTATTTTAAGTTTGTCTTTGAATTTTCTTAAGGTGCCTCATTTGTTATAAATTTCTTTTTTGAAGGCTTGTTTTATTTTTCAGCTGCAACTGTTAAGATTTTTTTTATTCAGTTCATGATTAGCCTATGGGCCTATGGTTGAATCATATAAGGGGTCAAAGTGCAATGAAGAAAGGGGGTGGAGAAACGGCCTGAGACTATTCAAGAGAGGCCAATTTCGCATAAACGACACGATTTTTTTAATCGCAATGCCAAACTTGATTTACATTTCCTTCATGGACTCATTGTTTTCCTCGTCATGACACGGCTTTGCTTGTGTTCCAAAGGATTTGCTATTATCATTGGATATTGCATTTTAATGTTCTATCGCTTTTCGATATCTCTCTTTCTCTTAAGGGGCGCTTCCAGTAAAATTATGAAGTCTTCTCAACCTTCTACTATTGCCTAGGTTTTGTAAATTACTTCTAAGTTCTCTTGTTTTGGTTGTTGCAGCAACATTGTTGGAACTTGGAGGTGTAACAGACTCGACAAATCGCAATGCCCTCATTTCCAGTTTTCTCTCAATGCCGAGCCTTACATTTTACTTTGAATTTGGCCTCAATGGCTGCGATCTACCTAGAATCAATTTGGCACGCTCTGCCTTAAAGACGTCCTTCTTTTGCCACTATCGACCTTCTGCTTTAAACGCCCACATTGCATCGCCATGTGCCCTCGGCCACAAATTTGTCATGCGCCGCCCTGCGCCCTTGTTCTCTAATTTGTCATGCGTTGTTGTGGTGTGGAATTTCTAATTTGATGTAGCTTTGCTTTGTGTTTGGTTTTGGGTGTCTATAGTTGATCGAAGGCGGCCATAGAAAGATCGAGGGCCTCATGCGCGATGCAAATGCCGTGTACTTCACAAAGGTGGTCAAACCTACAACAAACATTGTTAATCGGGTATCTGAAACCGTAAGCTATGTTTGTATGTCACCTTCTCATTTTCATTTAATTCCGAAATTCCGGCAATTTATGCTCCTAAAATAAACCTGAAACTTGGAATCTAACGCCAATTTTGTGCATTGCGTGTGCACTCACAATAGATTTCGAACTCCTTCAACGTGCACAACCGTCACATGAGGCACAAGTCACAACTGGTGATGTCTATCGGTAGATCTGAATTTCAGCTACATCTAAATGTCTACAACTACAGTGCTTTGGGAACGAGCCAAACAAGCCAAACAATCCGCGTCGCATCCTCGCAAGGGTAGAAGGAGTTGTTGTCCACTATTTCATCGAAATTAGCAACTACCTCCTCTTCCAGGTCCTTGACGCAAGGTACATTATCTGCTACGTCTATCATACATAGGACGAGTCTAGTTCTAAATTCAATGAACATGAAGGTAGCTATGAAGCTTGCTCCTTCCTTGTCACCTTTGTGAAGATAATTCGTCAGACCATGCCCCACGCGTCCCTAGCTCCCCAAAATGGTAAGCACACCAAGTTACAGTTGTTATCTCACCTTGTACTTTAAGACCTTCTCTTGTTTTGTTCTCCTTCTGCACTAGGCACCTCGTTACTTGCAGTTGAAGCCTCATATTGTGTAGTGTCTAGTATCTAGAGTGATGATTGAATGTTGTTTTTTTTTTAGCTGCAGGATATTTCTGTGAGCTTCTGAAGACCACACGCCCTTCACAAGTTTGATCAGTTCAATTTCACGTTGCGTAATCCTATGTGGATGGGGCACCTGAAAGTAGTGGTGTACCGTAACAAGCAGCAAACGCACGTCAACCTTTCCACGGGGTGGCTTGCCTTCTATCAAGCAAACAACTTCAAACTAGGAGACACGTTGAAGTTCACCTCACCAGCGGCACATAGTTTGATGTCTTTGTGCAGGGCTAGTTCAAAGCCGTGAAGTATGGGCATGGTTTGTTGTAACTTGTAAAGTTGTCATAGTTGCAATATAAACAATGGATTACTGCAGAAACTAGGTTGAATACAATTTTAACTAGTATCACCATTTTTCCTTGCCAAAGTTTGATCTCTTGCCAATAAATTTGTAGATGTGCCGTAGAATTTAGAATGGTGTTGCCATGGTGTGGCAAAAAAAACTTCTTCTATGTAGCCAAGAATAATTGGCGGAAAAAGCTAAGCCGCCAGTAGTCTTCTCTAGAGTCTGAACCTTCATAAAATATAGCCATATTCTCGCTACAAAAATATGTGGCCACATGAGAAAACATTTTGAAGAGCGTAGAAAAACGTTGGTCGCTCGTGGAGATCATTATTACAATTATGTTGTGTGGCATGTAACTCTTGACCCTTTACCGCCCAAGAGTACCAAAAAAGGACTCCGGAGGTGCTAAAACTCAATTTTCATGAAATCCATGAGGAATTAGGCTTTGAGAAACAAGGTTTAGATTTGCGCACACATTACATGAAAATTCTCCAACAATCAGATTATGATTTGAATTTATAGAACTCTTGGAAACTTGAAAGGCTAGGAATACAACAAACAATACATCAAATACACTAAAATACAATAAATATAGTGAATACCATGCCCCATATAATATTGTATTTCATACACAAACACATTGATTTTGGTCTTAAATTTTTATGGAACTTTGTCTTTAAGACATTCTTCATTGTTTTGTCATTGTTGATCTCTCTTCTCACATACAAAACTTTTGTTTGGATTTGTGTAAGGTTGGAACATTTTTGTACACAATGAAGTAGAAAAAAGCAAAAAAATCACCAATAATTGTGTATAAATATTTTCTTCACATATGATATGTCAACGGAAAGCTATCAACATAGTGCACATGTGAACCACTCTTATTCAAGGTAAAAAAATCCTCGCAAGAATCTAATGATGGTTAAAGTAGTACACCCTCCAAAATAGTTTTCACTACCAATATCCGATAACTTTAAACATTGTAATCTATTCCATCAACCGTTGGATGTTGTGCAAAATTTCCCCAAAGTTCATGTCATGGATTAAGTTCAATTTTGTAAGGTTAGATATTAATATTAGGCATTGTATTTCCATCAAATTTGGTTCAAAGAAATAATCGGTAGCAATCTTGGTGTTTCCAAAAATTGCCTTGGGCGGTAAAGGGTTAAACGCCAGTTACGAACCGCTTGTATAGGCACATGTTTTACTTTGTTGAATACAAAAGATATACTAACATTTAACAAGGCTTACACCTTTGGATTGAAGATTCTTCAAGTATCATCTTTCATTTGGAGGTCATTTTTAAATGTGAACCTTAGCATCATCATGTTCAAATATGACACAATACATGAAGAATATTGTGGCCACCATAGGGCCGTTTGGACATTTAACCTTTAAACGTTAGAAGGTGCCACTAATGGCCACTATATTCTACATGTATGGTGTCATATTTGAACATGGTAAGATTTAGATATTAAAATGACCTCCACATGAAAGATGGTAGTTGAAGAATTGTCAATCCAAAGGTGTAAGTATTGCTAAATTTCAATACATTTTTATATTCTACAGAGCAAAATACATGCATGTATATATGGTTAGGGACTGATGTCAAGGGGTTAAGGCCTAAACTAACATCAATAGTATCCTCTACCTTATTGGTGGACAGGATGAAATGGAAGAAGTGAAGTAAGGATGGTGCGCAGACAACTCATGGGTCATGGCAGGGAAAGCTATTTTGCGAGCGTAGAGATGTGAGCGGAGAGCAATGAGCCTTGGTTCGCGAGCCCAGAGCACAAAAATTAGAGAGTTTAAGGATAAAAACTAAAAGTTTACAGAACTTTAAAGTTAAAATGAAAGGAAAGTAAAAGTGAACATTTAGGATAGGGTCCTATAGCCGTGAAAATTGGACTAGATCTAAGATTGAAGTGCTATTAAGATGTACTTAATTGTCACTAGAAGTGATATTAGAGTAGGGACTGACTCATGAAATGGGTACTACTACCCTATGACCGTGGATGAATTGTGTTTTGATGAAAACAATTCTTTGCACAAAAAGAAGAGAGCAAAGTTGGATTCCAAATACAATTTCAACTAGTTATTCATCAAGATTTATAAATATCCAATGAGTAAGTGGAATTTAAAGAGGGAGACTCTCAATTTGAATTAAGTGGAAACTTTAATCGTGATTTCTGTCGACTAAGGGGCTTCAACCATGTATGTGGAACTAATATTGGTATTTAAATAATTTTCCTAAGAAGGACTCAAGAAGTAATATATCTTCAATGGACATAATGAGGGACCACATAGTGAACTGCTATAGCAGATATCCATATGAACTAATGTAGAGTGATTTTAAAGGTTGCTTGGAGGGGAAGAGCGTGTTAAGTAGTGCAAGAGTAATGTTTTTATTTTCCATAGTGGATATTCTATCTGTTGTAGAGTTTGAATGAAGCTATTGTAGAGTTTGAATAGGATGAGGAGAAGAGCTTGAAATCAACAACTCTGAAATAGTGCAGTGATGCAATGTGATCAAAACGACGACATCAAGTTAGAAATGCAGTGGCAACCCAAAGTCATCACTTCCTTCAATCAATGTCAATGTTGGCACTCTCTTTACTAAGGTGCTAATGCACAATGCAACACCTTTGTGGGACCAATGAGGATGTCTCTACACTCTCCACAAAGGTATTTTGTTCATTGACAACAACGACATGGATTTCAGGAACGAAGACGAAAGAATGAGTAAATTAACATAAGTGCAAAGAGTGGGAATATAAATTAAATTTGAAGGACAAAGTTGTTCAAAATTTGGTACACAACCGTGAACACGAGACAACACTTCCATTATTTTCCTGATACTCGCGGGCTCAACAAAGATTGAAATAGGATGTGACAAAATGAAGCGGGAAGCAGATCTATTTTCTACTTCAATTTCTGTATAATAAAGGAGAGGGGACTTTATCCATCCTCTGTCAACGGTGGTGGGCTAGAGTAATGGCTCCGAGCAGCCACTGCAGCAATTAGGATAATGTGAGCTAGATCAAAGATATATGTGTCGACATCTATATCCACTACCACGAGGGCCTCATTGTGAGCGGTCTGCTTTGTTGTCATCTGAGCAATAGCAACCTCAACAAAGAGCTTCATGCTCGCTTTGGCCTTGGCAACCACAAGCTTCAACTTCATAATAGGTTCAGCCTCCACGGCTGTTTTTGCCTCCACCGCTGCTTTCTCTTTCTTTGCTTTTTCAGCTAAACCGCCTTCTTCTACGTTCTACTTGTTTGTTTCATAGGTGCCGCAGCATCCAGCGGAGGAACCATAATCTCAGTGCCAACTTAAACGGGCCAGATGCCATTTCTGAGTTCGATGTCAAGGATAGGGGCTTGGTCACTGGGGAGTCAAAGTATCATCCGCATTTATGATAGTGCAGATGGGCCCACTTTTTGGGATGTTTTCAGCTACAATGCACTTGTTGCCATCACGATCTAGATAACTTTCAAAGTATGCATGCATATTTAACGCCACCTTCCTTGTATACAAAGTGTAGAAAAGTATCTGTATAAGACCTAGGTCATGGCCTATAAAAGTCCGACCTTCAACTCTGCAACGTGGTTCTTATGAACACCCTTCACATCCAACTTGTCCAGAAACGCCAAGTCCTATAGCTAAATGCGCATCCGCTCCACGTAATCCTAAATTGATAGAATGAGACACTCTCCAAAAGCGTGAATGATGAAAGTCAATCGGCTCTCCAAGTTCATATAATGTAGAATCAAATAAGGCCATCACCTCAATTGAAAGCTGCAGAAGCATCTCTAGTGAGATCATAGGAACTAGTTTAGAATTAAAATTATTGAAGGTATTGAAAGGAACATGTGCTTACCAATTTGCCTTCATCAACTATCCAAGAAAAAAATGATTTGCAAATTTTTCCATTGGAAATTTCAATGAAACACGAAAGAAGCTAGCTTATTCTAGCGCTCCAGCCACTTGACCTTTCTGGCAGCATCCATTGCAGAGGTTAAGGGGTATATCAACTTTTTTTAGACATCTTTGGATAATCTTTCAGACTCTGGTTATGTAGCCTGATTTGTTCAAAGGACTGTGGAGAATACTTAGGGTCCTCAATGGGCAGCAACTTCTTCAACATAGATGTCATCTCTTTTTTCACTTTCATCACAACTTTGCTCACCACCTTGTGGATTTTCTCCGTTGTCCACTCAATTGAGTTATCAGAAAATTGCTCTTGAAACATCCGAATTGCAATGGAACGACACTATCAAACTGTTTCTGAATCAAAAAAATATGATTGCATTAGCAAATGATGCAATGAAGGATAGGTAAGAGTGCACTAATATTCTAACCACGATAATAGCACGTCACGACGTGGAGGCAATCAATATCGGCAGACCCCAGACAAAGACTTGGAACATGCCTTACGGTCTCCGCTTGAGGGCAGCAGCTTTACCGTAGGTGAACCTCTAGTCCGGCATAAATTAATTAGAAAAGCCCATGCCGAATTAAGTGGAAAATGATTTTTTGAAAATGCCGAAATTGCAAAAAATGAATATTTACAGATTTTGGCACATGTAGAGACATCAAAGGGGATTAAGGCTTGGAAAAGTCTTCATCCATGAGAACCATGCATAAGCACTTGAGTTGGGAATCCCAAGGTCTTGAGTTCAATTCCCATGGGTGCCAAAACATGCCAAATATAGTAGTATTTGATTTCTTGCCGAAAATAACATTATTGTAATTTTGAATGCCGAATGTCATTTTTTCACTTTAATTAATTATTCGGCATTAAGGTGCCGAACTAGAGGTTCACCTACGGTAGTTGCGAGAATCTCCTAGACTGCAATTGACTTAAATTAGCAACTGGTAATATTAGCTACCTACAAAAGGAAGGTTAAATTTGAATGTCCGCTTGGAAGTCCGCTACTTCAACAACCCATGAAGACAATCATATCTTTCTAAAGAGCCCTCTTATTTTTTTTAGAGAACTTCAAAGAAGATGTCAACATCTACACCTATGTAGAGGCTAGTTCTAAGGTTTTAAAAAGGAACCTGTGAAGAAGCTGCCAACAATGGCACCCCTCTAGAGGGCCTCTTCAATTTTATTAAAAAAACCTCCAAAAGTAGAACCGACATTGGCGCCCCTTAAGAAGTTCCTTTTTATGTACATTAGGGGAACTTCCAAAAGAGTAGCCGACATTAAGAGAACCTCTTAAATGTATATTAAGAAACCTCCAAAAGGGCAGCCAACATCGGCGCCTTCCTAGAAGATCCCTTAAATGCATATTAAGGAACCTTCAAAATGATCGCGGACATCTTCCCTCCCCAAGAAGAGTATATCAAGTGATCCTCCAACATGGCAGCCGACATCGGCGCCCCTTATGATAATCCCTTTAATATATATTAAAAGATCCTCAAAAGGGCTGTTGACATTAGCGCTCTTCTAAAGGGCCCCGTAAATGTGTATTAAGGGAACCAAAAGTAGGGTAGCGGACATCGGCGCCCCTCTAGAGGACCCTTTGAATGTATACTATGGGAACCTCCAAAAGGTCAGCCGACATTGGCTATCCCTAAAGAGTGCAACCATGCTTAAGAACTTTTAAAGATATTTCCGAAATGATATTACATTTTATCATTGGACATTGTACGGATGAATTATCAATGGATGAAGCTTTGAATCTCATAATTTCATCCGCAAATAACTCATAAGGGGTACCAATGTTGGCACCTCTTTTGAAGGTTCCTTTTGTAAACGTTGAAGGGCCATCTAAAGAAGTACCAATCAACCCTTTTTTTTGGTTTTAGGAATAGTGCCCATTGGGCGAGTTTTTTAAGGGGTGCAAGGTGAGAAAGGTTGCTTCAGTCGTTTGTACAGTGCATGCATGTGGCCACATTCTCTACTTAAGAAGTGCTGGAAGGCGAAAATGTGATATACACTAGAGTTAAATTTTTCAATTTTGCGATTTATAGTGGCGACACAATTCATAGAAATGATGCAACACATGGCGACAAAACAACAAATTACAAAAGCAAAGTGGCTACATCCTGAAATCTGCAAGTGCAACTTGGGCGACCTCAGAAGTTGAAAGAGTGCTAAGTACTGCTGCAAACTCCTAGAAAGTAAGGAAATAAAAGGGAAATGAGCTTCATTGAAAGTTGAACGTTAGATTGGAGGTGAGTCCAACAAACCAACAGAAATGATAGAAACAAAGAGCCTGCCATACTACTAAGCTCATACAAAGATGCTCACGGTCTGTAAACCATGGTAGGATTTAGGCAGAAGTTGATATGTTGATGATGCTCTAGGTTAGAAGCCGGTACCGATATCGCTCACCGCCATTCATCCATTTCTGGAACGCTGCATCGTATGGGAAAGTCTCTAAGGTGAATATTTTCTGAGAGTACATTCCCACAACGCATTGCAGATGCTTGTCTAAGCTGTTGCGCACTTTAGACTTGAGAAATGAAACTGAAGAGAACACGCGTTCATCCTCAACCAATCCTATGACGTGCACAATCGCCATCTCGGCCAATTTCATGTACTCAGAGAATTGATGCTTGTCAAGCACGTTGCAGCATCAAGGCCCTTCCACAGCCTCGTTAGTGGATTACAGTCAAATGGTGGCTCCATGGCGGCGCGTGCATTGGACAACATGGTGAGCTTGAATAAGCCCTGTTGGCTCAACAATAGCTCACGATCAATGAGGGCCGGGACTAAAATCTTATCGTTGTCTTTGCCCAGAATCTTCCCATGCCCGTAATAGTCCATAAGGACTCGGATGTGTTTGGAGAAGCTTTCCTCACAATCTCCTTGAAGCCAGTACTGCGGGTATAGGATACCCATGGCTTGCATAACGTTCTGTGATGGGAAGCGATTATCCAATTCTTTGATGAGCCCAGAGGCTGCCACTACATCATCAACCCAACATGTTCAATTGTTTCATCAATGCAAAGACAAGTTCAGCAGAAGAAAAAACGAGAACATACCAGCTGCTTAAAGCCTGCTCTACGCGACAACAATTTTAGCCATGCAACAAATGAGATTACGAGCTACATAAAGCCTGATCTACGCAACAAGTTCAGCAATGGAAAAAACGAGAACATACCAGTTGCTTAAAGCCTGATCTACGCAACAAGTTCAAGCAAGAAAATAACGACATCATACCAAGTGCTGAAAACGACATCATACCAAGTGTTGAAAATAACGACATCATACCAAAAAACGACGACATAGCAGGTGCTGAAAGCCTGATCTATGCAACAAGTTCAAGCAAGCCAAAAAACGACGTCATACCAGGTGCTGAAAGCCTGTGAGAACGCAACAAGTTCAAGCAAGCAAATAACGACATCATACCAAGTGCTTTAAACCTGATTTATGCAACAAAGTCAGCCATGCAAAAAACGAGAACGTACTGGCAGTCTCCAGCCTTATCTTCGCAACAACCTCGGCAAAGACCTCACGAGAAACTGATGTTCCTCTGTGGACAACAAAAATTTGCTCGTTGTTGCAGATGAACGTCAACTGCAAGGAATTGTCGTTGAGATCGGTTATCCATTTCCAATGCACCTACTCATGGGAGCAATCCAGTAGGTTCTTGTACGCCCAGAACTCATCGGTACTGAAGCGTGTTGCATGATCCTCGTACATAGAGTACAACTGCCCTTGATACACCTTCACAGCGGCAACAAAATCACAAATGTACACATCCCGTTTTTGTGCAAATGTGATCAAATTGTCGACTGCCTCAAGTAGTGGCAACAGGGCAGCCATACCCAAGACAATGTACGGGTCTAGAAGGTGCGTCAAGCATGGCTGCACATCAAGCACGGCTACACGTCATTTCATAACAAAATATAGTTTCACAAAACAGTAAGCAACAATGAGAACAAAAAATGCAAAGGTGAAAAACATACCAAAGTTATGTCTTTGTCCTCCTCCTCTCGGTAGATTTTATACATGAGAGTTCGATATTCAGCTAGGAGGCGTCTCACCGGCTCAACGAGACTGATCCATCATGTCTCAATTGACTTGAGCATCTTCAAGCCTTTTGTTTCTGTCAATTCTGCTAGTTTGCTGAACTCCATATAGCCCTTCGGACTGTGAGAAAAGTAGGCATTCGCTGCAGCCAGCAGCTTCTTGATTGCAATGAAAGCACCGTGCTTTGAGAGTGGCTTAAAAGCCAGATTACAACGGTGAGCTATACAATGCATCCCCATCGCAAAGGGGGCATATCGTTGCTAGATCTGCACAGTAACCCCCTTGTGATAGCCCTGCAGTGTCGCGGCCCCATCTGCAACAAAACACAGTAATTTTCGAGCCAACATTTGACGATCCAAGCCACCACTGGACAGAACAGAGTCCATGATAACCGTTGTGATGTTACTGGAGTTAGCAGCAATGGTAACACGTTGTAAAGACACTAAAAGTGGGATTCGGACCCAATACTTCACCACGTAACAATGGACGGATAACCAGGAACCGTTGTCAACGGTGGTCACCTCGTCCACTGTTACCGCAATGTAACGAGCTACCTGCACCATTTTCTTCATTGTTAACTGCAGCTCAGCGTACATGTACTCTACAATTTGCCAACCGGAATTATCGCACCAATGTTGTGCTGGACAATCATGGACCTTAATGAACTTATACAGAGCATGACGCACTTCGTACTCTAGCATTGGACGACCACAAGAAAGAACCTGAAATATAGTTGCAAACTGAACTCTCTTCTTGACTGCTTCCATGGAGGTTGAGTGGTTCACGGCCTGTAGAATTGTGGACTGTGGGCTCGCAGCATACAACCTCAAGTTCTACTTGTGCTTGCAGTTCAAGGCCATGTACGATTCTCAGCCTTGACACCGTAACGAGGGATCGCCTTTTTTGTCGTTCTACACCCATCATGCTTAAACAGCGTATCTGATTTCGGTGCCATGACACACGGCTTCTTCCCAAACGCCGTGTATACTCTACACCGAACCATGTGCAGAATTCCATCATTGGCCAAGATTCCTTCTGCCCAAGGCAGTTTCGCAGACCACTTAGTTTGAAACTTGCGATGTTGGTCGTACTTCTTTTGCTTTTCGCTCTTCGCACTGTTCGCGTCCTTCTTCTTTTTCGGAGGTGATTCAACATCTTCATTCGAGGAAAGAGAATCCTCTCCCAGCGGAATCTCAACGAGGCTAGCATTGTCCATGCTACCACGACTCTCTGAACCCGACAATATTGAAATCATGGGTGACTTCGCACTGAGAATGACCGTGTCTCCCGATGATCTTGAGGGAGTTCTTGTATCCATAGATACATTCAAGCTGCTGCTTGATTTATTAGGTCCAACAAGTATGGAATCGGAGCTTGTTGGTGACCAAGGTTCTACTCCAGGTACATCCGGCATTGACGAGTCCAACACGATACGGAGTGGATATGCATTGCAAGAATTACGGCTACTATTGAAGTGAGCCTGCAACGTCGTCTTCTCTCGAGCTTTCTTCCTCGCCGCCTGCTCACCTTCACGCTTCTTCTTGAAGACAACACGCGCGGCTGCAAGCTTCTTCGTCTCCATCCGAGCATCACGTTTGGCCTTCCGCTTTGCTATGTCCGCTGCGCACTCTACAATCCCTGTTGAACAACCCTCATCCCCAAAACCCGCCATGAAGCAACCGCAAGACCACAATACAAAAAATGATCAGATTTAGGATGACGACCAAAACGAGAATAGATGTGGACATAACCCTAAACCAAAAAGAGAACATATGTAGAAAGCACTACACCTGCTCAAAAATTTATGCGCGGCGTGCACATCTTCGACTCGTACAGCAAGTGCCGCCAATCTGAGCAAATCTGCCCCATTGAATAACACTCAACAGAAAATTGCAAAAACCCAATAGCAAAATTCATCGCAGAGATTGTGGGAAAGTTGGAAACTCCCAAATTCCAATGCGCGCAACCCTATTGCCCTCAGCCAAAGAGGCGACGAGGCTATGCAAGGTAAGCGGCGGCGAAGGAAAAAAATGAGGCGCCATTGATGGCGAGAAATCCCTGCAGATTGCGGCAGCCACTGGCACACCCAAATTGAAATGAAGTGCAAGTACTGGCGACTCCAATTTATTGCACTGAAGCGTAGTGGGCGATGATTGGCGCAGGATTGGCGCGCAGCGGGGGACGCGCTTGAATGCTTGGCGCCGCTCTGAATTGAAGGGACGCAGTCTGGCAAGGAAGACGTTAATCTGGGAAGAAACTCTCAACACCGCTGGCGAAGCATACCCTACAACCGTGATGGTGAGGCGCCAACTTGGCGAGGGGACCTGTAGACAAGACTACAACGTGGCGATAAACGCTATATTTCCCCCATGATTTAGACTCATGGTTCGCCATGTCGTTTTCTTCAGTGCAAAGTGGTTGTTTTTAGCCAGATTAAAAAGGGTTGGTACCAATGTCAAACTCCCTTTCTAAGGTTTCAGTAATAAACATTAAGGATCATATAATGGGATTTTGATATCAGTGCCCCTTGTAGAGGTTCCGCTTTAAATATTGGACGGGTGCTCTGGAGCAGTGTCGATGTCGGCACCTTTTATGTAGATTCATTTTTTAAACAGTGTGGGGCCCTCTATAGGATTGCTCATGTCGCCATCTGCTTTGAAGGTTTCATTTTTAAACATTGGAAGGGCCTTCTAGAGGAATGTTGATGTGAGCACCCCTTTGAAAGTTCCCTTTTTAAATATATGAAGGGCCCTCAAGAGAAGTACCGATATTAGAGACTTCTTCTTGAGATTCCTTCTACAATTAAATAAGTCTATTGTCAAATAAGGTCAAGATTATGAGCTCATCAACATGGATAATGCAATCTACTCTATTAATGATTTTCCCTTTTTGTTCTACAATGACGCACTGCCAACATCAGTAGCGCATTTTTTTATTACATTTTTCTATTTTTTCCATGATTTTTTGGGAGTTTTTATTTCCTTCGTTTTTCCCCTATCCTGATTATAGGTTGTCGATGTCGGCTGCCTCTTCATAGTGTCACTACAAATGTCCTTTCTTTTGACAATTGAACGTACCCGACATCGGCAACGTTCTTGCTTGTGGTGTCCGCTCCATCGTTTGCCAGTATCAACGCTTTTGGAAATATATTCCTTAGCATTTATTGGGTAGTATAATATTTCCATGGAAGCTTGTTGTGATGTCAACGTCAGCTACCTATAAGAGCCCGACAGCATATAACATTCATCCTTGATGGCGACAAATGGTTTTGTTTCGTTTCAGTTCCAAAATATGGCCAACATCGGCTACGCTCTGCGACGTCTTCTGCTACAATACTGTAGTCACTTTTAGTCTTTGTTTGCACTTTCAACTTCACCTTCCAAGTCATTGCTAATGAAACTTTCTGATGGCAGGTTTTGTTTGATGTTAAGATGGCGGAAATGTTGTCATGTAATTTAACGTAGACGATTCACAATAAATGACTGCAATAGTCCAGCAAAAAAAAGACGATTTGTATGTCGCCATTGTGGATGACATGGCATGCATTCATCCAGGTTATTGTCTATTATCAATTTATCAAAAGTGGAAAGTCGGGAAGTGATCTTGAGAAAAAAGAATTACGGTTTTGTACTTTCTATTGTACCGCTCAGCACATTGGGAATGCGAAGGTTTTTTGTGCGGCTCTTGTCACAATGCCTAGTGCGGACAAATCTTGCATACAAGATCCTCACCTAGAAAGTGAAGAAGAATTTGTCTCGTTGAATCAAAAAGCAAAACTCCCTCTATGTTCTCAATTTGACTTCCATTGCCTAGACAAGATGGGTAATAGTCGACTAAGGTGGTACGAATAAACTGTCACAAACCGTTTTTTGCCATGTCACAACTGCTCTTTCGCATCACATGCCCAATTTGCTTTAGATTTCAGATGTTGGTCTCCATAATGTGAGTCCTGACTTCCATGCCATCACACATATCATAAATTTCACCAAAACCCTCTACACTTCAATGAGAAGAAGTATATATTTGTCACAGTTTTAAGAAATATACAAATATACTTCTTGTGGGAGATTAGAAGTTCACAATTCTACAAAACTTTCAGATTACATGCACAATATGTTCTTTTCAGTCATTCCAAATGAAAAATTATGATCAGAGACTTAAATTTACTTGTAATAGCAAAAAATGGCTTGATTGTCAAAAATGCTTAAAATGGGGGTTAAATGTTGATTTTTGCTCCAAATACTTATTGAACCTTCTTTAGATACAATAATCTATCTTAAAATATAAAGTGTTTTCAAAAATATTTTTATTTTCCATCATTTTCTTCAAAACCTAGTTTTCAGTGCCTTGAAAAAATTGATATACTGCAAAGTATTTCTGGTATATTTTCAGACTCTGTAGTATGCAATATTTTCATCTCGGGAAAAGGTTCGGCCACTTATAGAGCAACATGTGTTATGACAACACAAAGTTCCAAAAATCAGCACTTTGTTCAAGAGATTTTTAGTTCACCTAACATTTTGTTGGCCATGATTTCTCCCCACCTTAAAAATGGACAGTTGGCATTCAACAACAATTTAACAAAGGGCTTCAAAACTAACATAATATGGAGTATATATTATATTTTTTCCCGTTTTGTACCCCCCTAGCATACTTATGCCCAGATCCGTTTCTATCATCGACGGCTTAGAAGACCGCATAATGATATGAAATTTGTTGATCTCATAGTTGATGACTCAAAAATGCCCTCCAAAAGCAGACACAATCCAATCGAGGTCGATTTGTCTAAGACTCCAGCTTTGTGACAAGGAGCAATGACACATTGCAAGACTTTCTAAAACCTCAGGAAAAGTTTGCATTGCCATGTAGGACAAGAAGTATTGTGTAGCAAGGATTGTGTAGAATATGCGACCTACGGCTACTCCAACTTATATTGACCTCATGGAAAATTATAAGAAGAGCAGACAGGAGAAGATGCAATTTTTCTTCTACAAAGACGATAATTATTAATGTGTCCACAATCCTCAACCACCGTGAGTGGTTTCAAAACTCCATGTCTCAGACCTCTGCCGATGAAGATGGACACTAACCTTAGCAGGTCCAAAATACTTTCTCTTGAGTGCGGCAACTTTAGACTTGCTAAGTGTGTGGAGATGTATCCTCAAAAGCTATTCAGCAAAAAAACATATCAATAAACCTCGCGGACTATCCTCCTCTTTCCAATCCTTCGGACCACTCTACCAAGAAATTTGGAAATAACATCCGTATGAATCCTAAAGCTCCAAGTACTAAACATCATAACAATTGTGCCTTTGCACTATCAATAGCTATGAAGATCTGCGATATCCTTATCGTATCACTTGTAGCTCTAAACTGCATTATTACTTTACAATCCAATAGCATTTCAAAGGTTTCACACTATGTGTTGACAATTGGCCAATTTTTGTCCACATTTCACAGAGATGTCAACAAGTCACTTGGCAAGCGCGATGCATTGACCTACTTCAATCACTTCTACTACATCTTTACCATAGTATATGGATTTGACTAGGACCTAGATGTCTTTATGCACACTTCTAGTTTCACGTGGAATGAGATTAAATGATTCCTTTAGATTTTGCTCCTGAAACACTACGGTACTTAAATATACTTCAGAATTCTTTAGGGTACTATTTTCTTTCAATTCTACAAAAATTGCGGTAAGACAAAAAGGGCCACTTCAACATTTCATTCATGAGCAATTTCTTGTATACCACATGGGAATAACAGGATGGATGTTTATTGCACATGTAGAATCTTTTTGGTCTCCTTACACCTCTATGCACTCTTTTGACCCTAGTTGTTCCTCTCACAAACATCATGTCCTAACTTGATCTCCATCAAATTCCCCAAAATTGTATCTCTATCCTAAACTGACATTTTCCATCTCAAACTGATACTCTCTTACTCTCCTTGTTTATCACCAATTTCTCATATGAACTCTCTTATCCATACCACTCATAGTCCCTCCACAACAATGCTTTTCACCGTCATTTTCTTTTATCCATCTCAGGTGTATTTGTGCTACCAACTTTCTAACTGCTTTTTTACTGTCCACCCGTTCATCATTATTTCTCATTTATCTTCCTAACCTCAGAAAGAATATATTTTCATCATTTGATAAACTTATCACCACGGTCATAGGCCTTCTTCATGATGACTTGCAATTTTTTCCTCTTGAAGTCTTTTTATCGTCAGAAACTATTTTGGCTTGCCCAAAGTTTCGGCCACCTACTCCACGGTAATAGGGCCAGTGACGTACTAAATTTAGTGTTCTTTTCCCTGAAATAACCTAAGAAACTTTTATTTTTTCCTCAAAACTCTCTGCTTTTTGTGCTTTAGGCTCGCGAACCAAGGCTCGCCGCTCTCCGCTCGCAAGTCTACGCTCGCAAAATAGCCTCGTCCGAGTCATGGCTACTAAGTTTTGCAGTTCACTTGTCTGTTGTTCGTCCACCAACTCTAGAAAACAATCTACCATATGTGGCCACGTACGTAAGATTGTTGGCTCCATAGCTATTGACAAGAATTTCATTACACATTCTACAGAAAGATTGAAGTTTTCTTATGATTTGAATTGTCCAGAAGTATGTCTCATCAAGTTTCTTTTTCCCAAATTTTGTTCAACTCATCAATTCAGTGAGTAGGGCATATTGTAATATGCTGATTTACTTGGTACTAATCACTACACAGAGCCATTATTTTCTGACAACCCAGTACATTTCTAATTATGAATCTGCTTGATTTACATTTCATATTCTATGTGCACAAGCATAGCATACAAGCTCATTTAACCCGTTAACGTCTAAGAGGCCCTCGTAGGGTCGTTTTTTGTATTTTTTCTCTTGTAACTCTTTCTGCAATGCTCTATTGCCTCTCGCGTTTTCTAAATGCATTTTGAGCTCTTCATTAGCTTTCCAACATACCATTCCAATCTCTAATCCATATGAGCATCAACAAACTACATTGATTTTTATGAAATGGAATTGTAGATTTTCCTACTCAAATATATCCACTGTGTAGATGATTTTTGCCTAATCTACTACACTTGTAGGTTGTCTTCAAATCTTGTGGTCCACATAGGCGTTGAAGGGATATCCTCTAAAGGGGTGTGACAATTCCACACCAAAAACACTTCAAAATTGTTGATTCTAGTGCAGTGAGTAAGGAAGGAAAAAAACCTTGTAATTATGGTATTGACCGTAGGATTTCAATTAAGACTTACTAAGTAACATACTAAAAAAAAATTAAAACTTTGACCGCATGGATTGAAATATTATAGTGTTTGAAGTGAAGAAATTGGTTCATTTTCTTCCGTGCATTGAGTGGATCAACAGACTTTGACTTCACTTTTATCCAATTTTTGCACTAAACAAGGTCTAAATCTTATACCATTGTGTTAACGATGATGTTAGTTCCATATTCATCAGATTTTAGAGGTACAAAAAGGGTGTAGCATATTCAAAACAAGTGTGCAAGGAGTGGAGGTTCATACATTACCAATTCACGTTTTACTTTTTTGTGAACATAATATGTTTTAGTATGATAACCCAAATGGTCCATGAAAAGGTTCTCACCACATATAGTTGTCAGAAAAATAAAAAGTGCAAAATATGAAGATCTCTAGGTTTTATGTAGAAAAGATAAAGTTCATTTCTTGGCTTGCCCAAAATGTGTAAAAATGTTTGACTTGAGTTAAAATGTTTTCTTAAATTCTTACACTAAACTTAGACAAGAATTTTTTTGACGCTTTCAAAGAAGGTAATATTCTCTACATGCATGGAAAATTCAAAATTGCAATGTCAATAGAGACTTCTAGCAAAATTTTGGAGCTGCCAAGAGTCCCCATTTCTAACTTTAGAGCAGTACTAACTTTCAAACCATGAATCCAAAAATTTAAAATTAAAAAAACTCTTATTAGGGACAATCTAGTATAAAAAAACTTTTAAAAATATATTTTTCAAATTTTAGGAATCTACCCAAAATCACAATCCTCCCTCCAAGGGACACTTGGTCCTTTAGGGGTTACCCCATCAAAATCACTGTAGAGATGTATAGTGCTTAAAAAAATAAAAAATAAAAATGTTTGTTCGCACCACCACTAAGACCATGCCCACCAGGCAAGGAATTAGTAGTATGGGACTACTTCCCCCTCTCGAGGGTAGACACTATGTAACAAGTAACCATAAGGATGTAAACCAAAACAAGGAAAAGCCACAATCAGAGCAAGGGAGTGGGGAGAAAAGAAAAAGGAAAGAAAAGAGAAAAGACAATGAAAGGGGGGAAGGACTGGAAGGGTGGAGGGGTGGAGGGGAACGTATAGTGCTTACACATAGTTGGATCTCTTTAAATGAACTTAATGATTGGAAGCGGCAAAAAACATAACACTTACTAAGAATAACACACAACAAAGATAACATTTATAAAGCTTGAAAAATAACTTTGTAACATCTATCAAAAATCACCTTTATAATACTTCAAAAATAAATTCATAATAGAGATCGAAGATCACACCTCATGGTACTTAAAATGTTTGTAAAAGTAAATGATGAAAGTACAAATAAAATATAAATTAATTCAAAAACAAAATCTATTGTGGTTTGACAAAATTCTTTCATATGTCAATTGCAAAATATCTTCTAAAGTGCTTGAATATTCTTTACATAAGAAAAAACATTCTTCGGTCGTTGCTCCAAAAATTTGTGCAAGGTTTCAAGGGCATGCTCTCCATCATTTAGCCGTACAATTCCTTTACCATATCATCAACATCTACCATATCCTCATATAGATTACAATCCTAATATTCATAAGGTAGCAAATCTACAATATCCTCGTCAATGGATTGATAAAGGATTATTTATATCAAATTTGAGCTCAAAATTAATGAATTCATGAGCCTCTATAGTATCATCTTCCTAGGTCTAAGATGATAACAATGTCAATTGTTCTAGCAAAGTTGCAACATCATCAATCTTTGTCAGACGTCTAGGATTCAACCCCATGCTCGTCAAAAGTGCTATATATATAAATCTGTGATTTCTTGCCAAAATTTAATTTATTGTTATTTTGGATGCCAAACGGCCTTTTCTCAATTTAATTAATTATTTGGCATGGAAGTGCCAAACTAGAGGTTCACCTACGGTAGTGTTGTTTGGAGGCAAGAATAATAATTTTGCCACCTACAACCGTGAAGCCACATTTGGCAATTGATGAGCACAAAATTTATCAATAAGAAAATTTACTTACTCTTTTTTTGCTATCGCCATCTTCTTTATAAAATCTAATATAAATCGCTCAAAAATCTTTGTGGTCATCCATGCAGTCTTGTTAGCGGCCCGTATAATGCCCAAATTCTTTGGATTATGAATGTGCCTAAAAGTGAAAGCTCAAGGCTTTAGGTACTGATTAATAACCGATGGTGGAAGACAAACTTCCATCACCATTTGCAGTCAATGCTACTACAATACATTCCTTCTACTTCTTTTCCCAAGACACTTGCTTTGTAGCTAAAGTACGATTACACTCTAATCTAAAGAAGAGATTAATTTCGTCCATATTAAAAACATCACTAACATCGTATTGAGATACTATAGCTTTAATATTCTCCATTTGCTCTAAAATCGCTGCTAAACTATCCGCTCATGCATCCTCTCTGTGGTGAACATAACTCTTAATTCTAAATCTTTTCTTGAAATTCTCTACCCACCCATTCAAAAATTGAAGCTTCTTCTCACTTGCATCTCTCCTTAACAAGAAGAAGAAGAACGCTGGTCCCTGCAGGGGCCGGGGTGAATAAAGTGTCTGTTTGTTCCACTACTAAGACCATGCCCACCAGACAAGGAATTAGAAGAATGGATCTACTTCCCCCTCTTGAGGATAGACATTATGTGACCAGTCACCAAAATACACAAGTACCCAACCAACTCCACGGGGTAACAAAGGAAAAAGGAGAGGGGAGAAAAAGAGGAGGAGAGGATAGAGAGGGGGGGAATATTTGGGAAAAAAAAGGGGTGTGTTTCTCAACTTGGGAAGTTTCAGCAGTTTTTAAAGGTGAGTAAGTAATGGGTAATGTTATGGAGGGTCTTGCATATCGGGGAGGGCTTGGTTGTTTTCAATTTTGCGTTTGTGTAGCAGGATGGACATAGCATGTTGAATGGCAATGGTGTTAATGTTATTGAAAGTGTCTGAGATTGTTTCGATGGGGATTTTAAAGGTATTTTCAAGGATTTTTATAGATGGGATAAAGGTGGTGGCACGCGCGCCGGCTGTGATTACAATAAGGGGGTCCACTTTCCATCCAAGGGCTGTGATGTCATCAATGAGGGGTTGGTATTTATTCATTTTGTTTTCAATTGTTTCTGGGAAAAATCTATCATTACAATATGTGAATTCAATGAATTGAATGGTATAGTCTTGGTTTATGTGGTCTGGTGGGGGTCATTGTGTGATAGGTCTCTAACGCAATGTATGTCTGGTTTGATTCTAGTATTGCAATGACAACGTTGAGTTACACATGTACATGGGAGCAGCCAAGGAGGGACCGTATTTTTCTTGAGAGTTATTATTAAAGGTGCCGGCATTCATGAGAATAAAACATCGTGATTTGTTATGGGAGGTAATTAGTTTTCAAACTTCCCATACCGCTTTGTTATGTCTTTTGACAATTAAAGAGTGTATGTGGTGGTTTTGGCATTTAAGTAGAACATGGAGCCATGTGTTGGGGTCCGTGGAAGTGATATGGGACATATTATAGATGAGAATCTTTCTATTCCGAAGAAGAGTTGTTTTCGGGCGTTTCCCATATATTGACCGGTACAAAATTTGATGAGGCATGTTATTTGTGTCGGAGATGATGGGATTTTTCAAGAAATTTGTAGTGAGTTCTTTGTCTATGTTGTTATTGCCAGTTCATTTTTCTATGTTAGGGAGTTTTTCTGCGATTGTGTCAAGGTTGTTATAGAGGTCTTGTTTCTTTGAGATATTTGCTCAAGAATCTAACCGGGCCTTTATCGGGGGTATCTTCTTTAGAATGCCAATCTTCTTTTTGAAAGTAGTATGGGGTAGCATGGGCATGTTTGTATGGGCCTCTGGCATTTTCATGTGTTTTTTTGCGGCCTTCTTTTGCTAGTTTATCTGCTTGTTCGTTTCCATCAATATTGGCATGGGCTCTAACTTGTGAAGGGTTGTCTTTTGTGTTCGGTTTTGTAACATTTGGACCATTGACACTAATATAGTTTGGTCGGGGTGGCTATTGTGGAAAGTAGGATGTGTTATTTGGGTGTTTAGTAGATAAAGTGCATTGATACAGTCAGTGAATATGTGTACGGGTCCATTGTTGTGATGATTTGTAGTGTTTTGTGTATGGCCATAAGTTTTGCTCTAAGGATATTTTGTGTTCCATGGAGTCTTTTGGCTAATTTAATTTCTTTGATAGGATTATATATGCCATAGCAAACTTTTTCTCTACACCAATTTCCCGGGCTAACTTGTTCTGGCGGTTTGAAGGAGCCATCGATATAGTAGCTATATGCGGGGTCAAATTTTGGTGAGGTTATATTTTGGTAGTTTGGGAGGGGTGGAGGTGTTATAAGGTATTCTAATGTACTATTGATGTAGTTTAGTTTAGACCATTTTTTGCTTCGGTTTACGGGGGTTTGTATAGTTGTCGGTGGGGCCATTTTTGCGTATAGGCGGTGTATATTTAGAGTATTTGCCTCTCCTTAACAACATCTATAACTTCTTTGCCATAGCTACCACAAGATCATCTGATAAAGTAGCACCACACTCTTGCATTCTAGTGAACCAAGTTACCAACTAAAAGTAGTTGCCACCAGAGGGAGGCTTGTTCATGAGCGGAGAGCGCAGAGCGGAGAGCGGTGAGCAGAGATTTTAGCCATAGAGAGCCGTGAATATATCAATATTCTTGGTATATTCGATAAAGATTCGAATATTCGAGAAATTATCTCAGAATAGCACATATATATTAAGGATTTTTTTGTTTCGACTATGTTTCTAACAATTTTGAAACCTCATACCGCAATCCTAATTATGGTAATTGTGGCCTCTTTTTGAAAAGCTTGAAATACATACTGGATTATACTATGACCTTTTGGTACCGAGAGGTTTCATCGTGACCTCTTGGTACCGAGAGGTTTTATCGTGACCACTTGGTACCGAGGGATTTCGCCGTGACCTCTTCGTACCGAGAGGTTATACGGTGACCTCTTAGTACCAAAAGGATTTACGGTGACCTTTCGTACCAAGAGGATTCACCAAAACCTCTTGGCACCGAGAGGTTTTATTGTGATGTCAATCAAAGAACATCTTCCAATTGAATGGATATCTTTATATATGGGATGCCTCCGAGCAAATTGGTACAAAATTAAATTTGAACGCCTACTCGAGAACTAATAAAAAGGCTTCACGTAGGTTACCTAGGAAATACACTAAGGAACCGGTCTAGGACCAAGAATGAGTTAGGATGCCGTGTTCAAGAACTTGTTTGACCTCGTTCCAACTAAGGGTAGAAGCATGGATGAAGTCGACAGTTGGTTGAAATCCACAAATCGTGAGAAAAATGTAGTAGAGATGTTTACAATGAGAGTACTGGCTCTTCCCACGGAATGCCTTCCAAGTCTTCGTGAAAGCTGGGCATGAACAATGAGGGAATGCACTCAATGTTACGGAGTATATAGCAGCTTCGGGCGGAGCACCGAAAGAGAGGAGAGAAATGTGACACCCTAAACCGGGTCCTGGGAGCATCCTCACGGCTTTGATGGAAGCATTGAGGTAGTCAACAGACCCCATCGACTTCCTTTGTTTCTCGTTACGCACTTTCGAGGTGCGCTTCACCGTCTTACCATCCCTCTTTGCGGGAACTCTGGAGGCGTCCAATGGAACTGGGAAAGAACTCAAGTCTCTCGGAGGACGGTCGTTAGTAAATAGGCGTCTAGGAGAAACTTGTTGCTTCTGCGGGAGTTGAAATCCAGCCGCCTCAAGATCCTCAATCTCGCCACTGGTCAAATTAGTACCCACCATGACAGGCCATACATCAGGGATTGGAAGCCTATCCTCGCCCTTTTTGTATTGAACTACCCATAGCCACCTTGTACCCTTCACACAAAGTTCAATGTCATCGTTGCAAAAGTAGAAATCCATTGTCTCTAAGACATTTTTCTTTGGATGACGATAAAAACCAGTGTATGTTGGTGCCGGAGTTGCCTTCCCACCACTGACAATCTTCTCCTTACATTTCTTCTTTGATATCAAGCGTTGTGCCCAACAAGCCTTCGCAGAATTCTTCGGCAAATGGGCAATATCCCACTCTGTCAACTGAACATGAGTTTCTTGCACCAGTGTGACGCGGCGCAAACCAGCTCTGCAAATTGGAGACGCCAATGGTGTCATAGGTCTTGGTCGTGTGGGAGACACATCATCATCAAAATTGCTACATCCTCCAACGATATCCTCGTCATCAGCAACCCCATTGCCTTCGTCGATAATGGGCAAGAGATTGGTAGAAGTTCCTAGAGGTCTGGAAAAATGGCGAGGTCGAGAGAAGTTTACTTTATCTGGGCGGTGTGACTCATCATCAGCACCGACTTGCATGTTTGGCTTACGCTTCCGTGAGCCAAATACCTCTTCACCGGCCTTGTATGTTGTGCGAGTACATAATTCCGCCGCCCCCGGCATTTGCAACATAGAGTTCTTTAGGATGCTAGGGTCACCCGTCCTTTGAGCCTTTCTCTCAGCCACTCTAAGCTTTAGTTCATCCTTGCTAGGACCCGTCCCACCAACGTCGCCTTTTAGAAATTGGTGATAGGTAACAACTTGGAGGAATCCACGTATGTAGTCGTCTACGGTGGCAACGTATAAGTCTGCCCCTCGGTTCCCAGAGGCTTGCTTCCACTTGTTGTGCACTGTCTCTGCTAGATTGCAAAAAGGCATCTCGGCTAGTTCATCGGCGGACATATTCTGCAAACAATCAACGATGAGTCAGAAACCAGTGATGAAGGAAGAGAAGGACTCATTGTGTAACGTACAAAAATGAAAAAGCATGTCATACCGTGGTCATGAATCCACCCCATTGACGGTATCTGAAGTGCTACCATACAAGCCAACTAAACATGGCCTCAAACCCTTTCTCAAATACAGCTCTAGATATCCTGTACCACGCTTGAAGCGCATCGTATAGTCTATCGGCATCCTCCATATTTCTTGCTTCCATGTACTCCTTACAGAGTTTCTTGTGTTGCTCCTGAAATTCTTCGGCAATCCACTTCTCCGTGTACTTAACCATACTTTGTACCCAGTGAAAAAGGCATGTTTTCTCCTTGTCCGTCATTACCTCGCCACCTCCGTACACAGCTCTTACTGCATTCCAGTTTGCCTGAGCACCATCCGCCATAAATCCTTGAAATTAGGCATCTCCACACCGTGTCGACACATGACGTCATTTAGGTTATTCCAGAAAAGCATCTGAGCGGCTTTATCCTCGGACATCAAGTCGCAGCATGCAATGGTCATCACCCTCCGGTACGTGGCGTCGTAAACATGACATCCCATTGTTGTCCACTCTGCCACGCGTTTCACGTGGTCAAACATCATCCATGCATTATCCAGGTCATTGTCGGGTTGCATCCGCTTCACGAGGTCGACGCCAGAGCCCGGGCCAACCTCTGACATCTTAAAGACAAAGACCTTGGATTCTTCTCCCACAGCAGTCTCCGAACCTTGACTTGGGAACTTGCTATTCTGCACAAACGCCCAGGAACTTACCGAGCGCAATTTTAGGATGGCATCCATGACACCATACCTCTTTAGATACCGGAATGTGACCACCTTGTTTCGGATGCTAAGAGATCCCATGTCCTTGCATTTGTCTAACATGGGAGCTAGCTCCTCGACAGTCAAGATCTTCCGGGGGTCGCCATCTTCCTGAAGCAGGAAATCTCCAAGAAGCTCCTTGCTCGCTTCCAACACGATGGCACTCTTGGTCGCCTGTGGAGTCTTTTCTACTTGCTCACTAATAAGACTACTGATCTTCTCCTTAACATCACGGTAATCACCTATTTTAACAGGATGTTTATGTACGCCTAAATGAATACAAGCACGGGTGTAGTTGCGCTTACCACTAACGTAGTACACCACAACATCACATGTGGCAACACAAACCGGTGGATCTCCGCAGATCTTGCAAAGTAGCGTGTTCTTAGGGGCTTTTTGACCTGCCTCTAATGTCACCGACGTCATTCCATTGAACTCCCTCTCATTGACGTCCGAAATTCGATTAACTCGTTGGAGATATTCGCAGTCAACGTTGTCGCACTGCAGATGACCAATGCACTTGGAAGTCCGAAAGTGCAGGCCGTCATCGTTCATAATGTTCGTTGTAATTGTCTTTGACCAGACGTGTCCATCGTACCGCTTGTCCATCCCATGCATATTACGTGCCTGGGTGGAAGTAGCCGACGGTCAAACATGAGGCAATTCACAGACCACTCTGTTGTTAAAATCGGCGGGGAGACAACTCACATGTCGGTGTGGAATTTCGTCAAAGTTCAATTTTTTCAGAGGATTCTTGCCGCCAGCACGGGTGGACAACCGCTTGAGACTATCGATAACACTAACAATACCATAAATACTTTGATCTCTTGGAGGACTAGAATTGGGTGGACCGGAAGTAGTCAAAATGGACGAAACGGAATGACGATGACACGACATGAAATGAGCGCTCTTTGGGGGGCATGGACTAGGGATAGTGTCCTCATCATCTGAAGATAGAATGGTGACAGATTCGGTGCCAGGCTCAATCTTGACCTTCACGAGAGTTGGAGGAGGAATCTGCATGCTACATGTTGTGGACTGACGAGGAGTAAGATCAATAGATGATAGACTGGTATCTGAATCTACACGACCATATACCCGATATCGACCACTGCAAAGTTTCCATTCCTTGTCAAAATCATTGTTCACAACGGCCTGAATAGGTGTAGTATACAATAGAGACAAACAATCATTGTTATAGACCTCTTCCTCGACACAAATACTATCTTGTTGAAAATTGAATCTAACACTCAATGCGGCACTAGTAACAGTGGCGATACCCTCCTTGTTCACAGGATAGGCAACAGGATCGCCATTGCCAGTAGTACGAAGTAAGGCCATCGAAGACAAGCTAGATGGAGTAGCGGAGGCCATGGAAAAATCAAGACAAGAATGACAGACCGAACTGAAGAAAGTGTATAAGTAAAGAGCAGGGCGGGGATTATATAAAATAGTCGATGGATTTAAAAAGGAGTGTGACCAGAAGACGACATTTGTCAGTGCTTAAAGTAGACGTACTAAAAAATATTCAAGATTAGATGCAACAGTTGTAACTAACAACCAAGTAGACTTGGGGCAGCTGTACACTTCCAATATTTGAGAACAATCTATCTCTAGTCACTTTCACATTTGGCGAGTCTTGCTTTTTGTAGGATAAAGAGGTCGGCACAAGTCCTAGTTTAGTAAAGATTACAACTATGTTGGAAACGGAACCCTTCAATATTATCCGAGATCAAATAATGGACTCCAAAGAGTACAACAAATACCTGTATTTCAAGCTAGGAAAAGGTTGGCGACCTTAATAAGGGCAGATGATATTTACCTGAACGTGCCAAGTCATAATGAAGGGAACATAGGTGGAACATGGAGGGTATAAATGATTTGCACGATGAGGAGAACTTGTATTCAGCTTATATGGATATACACGCAGAGGGAGGTGCAATCACCCGCGCACAACGGCGGCGGAAGGAGATGGAGAAGGCGAGTAGGGCGGTGGAAGCGGGTGCCACGATCCGACGGCTAGGAGGGGAGTTTGCACAGTTACCAATTGTCACAACGGCGAGAAGAATAGCCCCAATTGCCGAAGCGGATGTTCAAGAAACAATGGCTATCACTCCCGCAGACTGGACGGGCATTGCTGGAGTGGATGTCATCGTTGAGCCATCAGTGGTGATCGACCTAATCCGCGTGGAAGAGACTCAGGTATGCTTCCCAACTCATGTATAGCGGTCATACTCATGTAGAGCGGTCATCAACTAGAGGGATACTTTAGTGCACTGGATCATTGATCAATGAGAGCCAGAGTATTGGTACTCGTAATGAACCGTACTTAAATGATACAATTTTTAGTTGGCCAAGTTCAAGATTGAATATCGTGTACTAGGCAACAATTCACTCTAGTCCGGTACAATATAATCTTTTGAATTAGAGTACCCCACACTATGGTCAATTTTGTTCGTAATAGAAATATTAGAAGCAAACTTTCTAACATCTAGAAAGTTTGAAGTTGGCAATACCCAAGCAAAACTAGTTGGACATCCATTTAAGATCTAGGTGATACTAATAAAATAACCAGATAATATTTATTGTGTACACACTATAGACTTAGGAAATTCAGAATTAGGGTTTTAGGACATAAGGGGATGTGAGGGAGAGGGGAGGTCTCTAAGAAGGAAGCGAGTAGGGGAGAAGTGAGGTTTGTGAGGGGAGATTGGGAGGGGGGGAGGTCTGTGAGAGGGGAGATTGGTTTGAGTGGAAGTTTGTGAGAGGGAGTTGATCCAAGAGGTGGCTATGGTAGAGCAGGTGAGCGAGCCGCAGGAGAAGGCCATGGCAGCGATGGCGGCAGATATCAATGACAAGCGTGAGGTTGGTGAAAGGGAGTCCAAGCAAGAGGTGGCCATGGCGGAGGGGGTTCATTCGGAGGAAGAAGCGGTGAACGTTGACGTCGAGAATGAGGTCGCCAATGAGGATATCAATGGACCTGAGCGTTTTGAAGGGAGAGGCGCCGTAGCCGACTGTGAGAAGGGTACCGCTGTAGCTGCTTTGGCCATGGCTACCTCCGGTTTGCAACAAGATGAAGTCGGTCCAGCAGAGACAAAGAAGAGGAAGGGACGCTTTAGGGTTCCAGAAAGTGAAGAGGAAGAGGATGAGGAGAACTTGGGTACGGAGGATGAAATAGATGTTGCGGAGATTGAGAAGCGGATGGGGTTGCTCTACAACCCGGATTCCTTTGCTGCCATCACTCTCAGTCTCTCATGCGCCAACAGCCAGAGGAGAAGTTTTCAAGACTGCGAGTGCCCCTATGCCGCATGGTGCCGATGCCAGAACTTTGAGGTATTCAATTGGCGGACAAGTTTAAGTTGTAGGATAGTTTTGAGCACGGATATCGATTAGGCACCTCTGTATTCTATATTGCATTAACGGGAAAGGATGGAGAGAAGATGAAGGTGACAAGAGAGATAGAAGATTAGTGGTTGCCGAATTGGAAGACCGTGAACAACGAGTTCGAAGTGCAACTGAAGGATGACCCTGATCTTGGTGATTTGAGCGGCAAAATGTTCTTCATCTACGATGGCAACCACCGTCATGATGCTTGGAAGTCGTTCATTGATGAGAAAAAGAGTGGCGATTTATTGTTTACACGCAGCAATGGCCAGCCCGAGACTATCATGCTCAACATCACGCCAGGCGGCTTTCCAAAGATTCTAAAAGCAACGGACGCCGTGAATAAGTATGTTGTAAGTGTGATTTTGAATTCTCTTTTCCTAAATTCTGATCAACATGCTTGTACTTCAAT
The DNA here is from genome assembly GCA_963971425.1 of Bryoerythrophyllum caledonicum. NCBI lineage: Eukaryota > Viridiplantae > Streptophyta > Bryopsida > Pottiales > Pottiaceae > Bryoerythrophyllum > Bryoerythrophyllum caledonicum. The sequence goes on along the minus strand of OZ020516.1, from coordinate 32,893,902 downwards.
ACAGGGCTACGGAGAAAGCACATGTGAAGACAAACACGATGCATGAGTTAGATAGAGTGAGTATATTTGGTCAGCGCGACATATCGTACTACAAGGATTTGATACCGGAGAAGGTCTATAGTAAGTGTCTGAGGGTCAAAAGAGATACCTGGTACCCGATTCCTTCAAATCAAATGGTGAAGATTCTATTTCATGTAAGTAAACTCTTACATTGACATTTAGAGGCTGCCACATTTTTGTTTTCATTCGAAAGCTAATATGAAATATTACAGGATGGATTACAAGAGATAGCTTTGACTGAACGGAACGAGTTCAGAATGGATGGTAAAACAACCGATGTAGAGCTGAGGTCAAAGGTGGAAGAGGCAATGGCTGTGAAGAAGTTGAAATTGACGAAACGGCTCAGCAAGCTTTCTGCAGTAGCGGATCCACGATTGGGAGAGGATTTTCTAGATCAAGTACACTCGATTAACTCATATTGTCATTGAGTCATTGTTACATTGTATTATATTTAGGACTTTGACATTAAACAAACCCTTCCTGCGTTAAAATTTTTCATCTAGTTTTTTTCATGTGGGGACAAAAGAGTGTTATCTCGGAATGGGGTGAAAAGGTTCTCGGACCGAGGACATTAAACAAACCCTTCTAGCGTTACAATTTCTCACCTAGTTTTTTTCATGTGGAGACGAAAGAGTGTTATCTCGGAATGGGGTGAAAAGGTTCTCGGACCGAGGACATTAAACAAACCCTTCTAGCGTTACAATTTCTCACCTAGTTTTTTTCATGTGGGGACGAAAGAGTGTTATCTCGGAAGGGGGTGAAAAGGTTCTCGGACCAAGAACAAAAAACCAGCCCTTCCGGCGTTCCAAACTCACGTAGTATTATTTCATGTGTGGACCAAGGTGTGACATCTCGGAAGGGGGTAAATACGTTCTCGGTCCAAGAACAAAAAATCAACCCTTCAGACGGTATGTTAATTTGACAAGTATTAAGATCAAGTGGTCATTCGGGGGTCACAATAGAACCTCTCGGTACCAAAAGGTTACGGTGTACTAAAAAAAAGAGACTTATGTGTCAAATACAATGAACGGTGTCGTCCACGGTTGAATTTTCTCTCTTGAACTGCTCGTCTCGGAAGGCCATGCAATAGGTCTCGGTCCGAGGCCTTGAGTCGGCATCTCCGAGGTTTCATTTGAATTCTTACCTAGAATAGTTCCCTCATAAAAGAATGTGACCGTCTTTTATATTCTCGGTCCGAGAGCTTTTTGGTGGCCCTCCTGGGGTCTCATGGGTTGGATTCATATGTTCAAATATGAGTATTGTGGTATTTGTATCGTTAACGTTGTTTTATTGTAATTTGATATTCCATGGTTTTATTGTGTGGCTTTTGCTAGGTTCGACTACACTATTCAACCCACTGAATCGAAAAAGTTGATATGGGATTGGATAAACTTCAGATGATTGCCACTACGAATGTGCCGAACCAATACAAGACTGAATGGCTAAAGCTATGGAATAGTTCGTGCTTTAACCGGAAGGAAAAGCACTGGCCACAACCTTGCTCCGAGACGCAACTACGGACGTACCTAGATCGAGCTGTATTCTAGATTCAGGTTAGCATTCAGTTCCAAATCAAACTCGAGTAATTCATATCATTATCATGAAGAAGTAACAATGTTTGTGTGCAGCTGAAAGAGGAGATCGCAATGACTATCGATGAGATACTGGGGGAGCTCGATATCGTTCCTAATGTGGAGTATGAGTCTTGGGAGATATTCTTTTAGACATGGAGATGTCAGATTTGGTCTCATGCTTTTCTAGCAGTGCTTGGTGGCAAGACAAAGTTTACCCGGCTGACAAAGTGGGAGGATGTGCCAGGAAGACAAGATATGGCAAAGCGATTTATTTATCGCTACATTCGTCAGGTCTTGTTTAACGTGAAGGCAAGGCAATCCTTACAGTTCCACAATGGATGAATTCTGCATATCCTCCCTCCTCTCATACATGTATGTATACGGCATATCAGAAGGAAGTGTTCTCACTTCAGCATCTGAGAGAGTGTTTGTGGTATGTTGAGTGTAACAAAAACTACTGCTATGAGACGGAGCTGGAGTACAAGAACATCCTTGGACCACTATCAGGACCAGATGTGGAAGTCGAAGTAATCACTAAGGAAGCTGAATCCAAGAAGAAGCCACAACCACTGAGTCCGAAGTCCAAGCAACAAGCGAGGAATAAGAGAGCGAAGCAGAAGCGAGATGCAATCAAGAAATCCAAGCTAAGGGCCAAGGAAGCCAAAAGAAGAGAAGAGCTAGGGCTGTCACCGTTGCCCTCTGAGGATGACGAAGATGATGAAGACGAGTTGGCAAGCAAGGAGACCCATACTATTGTTCCAGAAGAGGGCCAATTCACACAGAATCTTGAAGAGCGAGAGATTCAAGCTGATAAAGACGTGATGCATATGGCTGACTCAGAAGAGGGTGAAGAAGGACGAGATGGAGGCAGGCATAACAATTCGATGTCTCAACGTTCTGTACCTGTCCGACACGTTCAACCCCGTGGCCAGGCACGGTCTCCGGGTGTTGGGATATCGAATGCACATTCAACTCTATCCGGAACCTCTCTTCGTGACCCAACGCCTAGCTGGACCATGGCACCGCCACCTGGGAATGCTTGTCTTATATCTAACTTGATCATCAATGCTCCTATCTCCCGTGACCTTTGGCAGACCATAGTTGATTATGCTGCGGAGTGTAACGATGGAAAGAAGTGCATTTGGGGAGGGAAGTATGTTGATAAAGAGGCAAAAATGGACCTCATTATTGCGGAGATCCCAGACAACAAACCTGTGAAGGGTGTATGCTACGAAACTCCAGTGTGGAACGTCCTTGACCCCACTTGGTTGAAGAACGTGTTTGCCTTTGCCAACAAATTTCTTCATGACGATGGGGCGATGTTCCTTATCTACAGCGACGACGGCGGGAGCACGAAAGAGTTGTTCACAAGTTATTTTCCACAACTTGGATTCAAAAATTTTAAGGAATATCATGGTGTGAATCGCATGTACACTTATTCGGCCATTGACAATTCTTTGACGGGACTTTTCAAGATTGCCTTGATCGTTCGCGACACAGCCGGATCCTTACGCAGAAAATCAGGCTTCCATTCTCGAGTTCATCATGCTCTTAATGACCACGACCTTATCATTAGCGATGGTGACACAATTTGGAATTTTGTCACCTCTGAGTGGCAGAAGACAACGGACGGGAAGGTGTGGCGAGGACCAAAGGAGCGCGGTAGTCACTTTATGACATCGTTGATCTTGTCATCCACTGACATTGATAACCTTGTTGTGGACATGACTGCAAATGTCGGTATGTTTTGCACTTACACGCAAGTTGTGTGTGTTTTGTGTTACGTTTCTAACAACAGTTGTTATCAGGTAATTCGGTGACGGTGTGCAAGGAATACGGAAGAAATATTGTGGCATTAGAGGCGGACAGTGATGTGTACGTATCAATACTATCCCCATTGAAGATCACGCGCCCTACTACATCTGTCGATGCCGACTCTTCCTCCGAACCGGATGAACCTCAGGCCGGACCACCTCCACAGGTTGCACTTGATGCTCAAGATCTAGAGGACATCATACCAAGGGATAAGGGAAAGCGCAAGCGCATTGCAATCGAGTAAGTAGGATGGTTGTACATTTCAGCATTCTGCTTATAAATGTTTTTCCAGATTACTTCTCAAATATTTTGTCATTGTCCGTAGCAGATCACTAGATTGCAGTGTATCAGATAAACCATTTTTGCGAGAGTATGCACAACAATTGGCAAATTTGTTCGCATCGTCGATAACACCTCCGCCAAAGAGACTTAGCAAACGCCAACACTACAATCCAGCTGTTTTAGGTTTACTTGATCTTCAAGCAGTACACAATAGAAAGGAACCTTCTTTAGACTCAACAGATGATTTTTAGTTGGCTGGTAACTCTATAACTTTGTTGTGAAAAGTTGTAGGTTTTGTGTAAAAAGTGATACTTTTTCGTGAAAAAAATGTAGAAAATGAAACTTTTTGTGTGAAAAAAAGTTCAAAATTTGGCGTGGGTCTTTTCAGACTCATTATTTTCAGGTTTTTTTTGTGTGGGTGTTTTCACCCTGTTTTTTTATTTTTGGGTTTTTATTTTATTTTTATTTTTTTAAAATTTTGGTTATATATATATTTTTGTAATTTTTTGAATGAAGTGAAAGGATCCCCATTATCCGGTGTTGGTTTTGAACCAACTAAAATTACAAAGAAATATGCAACAAACGACGCACTAGGAATCTGAGGCCTTCACCCCTTGTCTGAAGACTGATTTACCACTGTGCCCAGCGTTAGTACCATCAGCGCATTCAGATTCCTAGTTTGCAGATTGTGCAAAAAATCATTGAAAAATGCTCACCAACCACTGTGAGACCAGGTGTTTTATTTTTCCTTTATTAAAATTATTAACCATCCAAATGAAATATATTTAATATTTAATCATAAAAACACATTTCATTCAAATTTATTAATCTAATCTAGTATCATACATAGTTCACGTCCAAAATGTTATTCCTCCAATCTGCACGACAAACAAGCAAAAAATATCAAATGATGCAATAATTCTAATTGGAATATAACAATAATTGAATGAACAGAAATGACGGAGACTAAAAAACCTAAATAAGCACACTAAAATCTAGCATAATGACATTACTTTCGAAGAATATATAAGTTCATCCAAGCCAACACATCCACAAGCCATATTAGTAAATCATCTTTCACCATCATAATATATTCGTAAACTTACTAAGCTACTTGTGATAATTCATGAGAAAAAAATAAACGAACATAGATTACCAGCAGTGGTTAGACTGAGTGCACAACAATAAGTCATGAAAAAAGATGTGGAAAAGAATGAACGAATATAGGTTAGCTGCAGTGCGAAGACGGAGTGGACAGTAGTGAGGGAGAGCAGGTTTGTGCCCAATAACGATGGCAGATTTGTGAAGGAGTAGGGGATACCCTGAATTTGAGATCTTGGTTCCATGAGTTTGATAAAAAAGTTCAGGTCCACCTTTAGATCCACAGGTTTTAGTATTCCAAAGGTTCGGGGGTTCCACGTTTCAAGACAAGGTTCCACGGTTCCACGTTTTAGTTCAAGGTTCTAGGGTTCCACATCTCATTCCAAGGTTCCACGGTTCCACATCTCATTCCAAGGTTCCACGATTCCACATCTCATTCCAAGGTTCAAGGATTCCAAACTGAGTTGCATTGTTCCACATTGTTCCAAGTCCAATTTCAGTATTCCACATTTGTTTTCAAAATGAGTTCAAGTTCCTCATTTGATTCCTGCAACTTCTTTGCTACCAATGGCAACATGGGGTAATCACCATCTACTCAACCTGCACACAGGATCCAACTTTACTCATTAAACTCTGTTCATTCTCATGACAATGCACGAAATCTCCAAAGAGGGCTGCTACGGGTTCCGAGAAAATACCAGCCAGTCGTACGTCGCCTAGATGGTGGCTTCAAAACCGTTAAAGGATGTAGGCACTATAGCGCCAACATCTGCCAACGCCTTGTTCTTGGTCTGAGCAGACTCTTCATCGCCACCACTCTTCGCGCCCTGTACTTAACCGCAACATCCTCAGCGCATCAGAAAGCATTACCAGTAACGGAATTCACATACCCGAACAAGGGGACTGAACTTACCGCATAGACTTCGGACTTGAACAGGCGGGCGCAGATGCCACGGATCCAAGCCACTGGCTTGCTGACCTTCCCCTGTTTCAAGGCGTCCACCAGAGAGTACTCGTCTCTCCCTCCCAGCTCTCCCAGAACAACCATCATTTTGATCTACATGTAGAGAAACTTGAATTAGTCCACACCAAAAAGACTAATAATATTTACAAAAAAACAATTGCAGAAATCATCGGACCAGCTTGACCACAACTATCATCGAACCAGCTTGACCAGAAATCATCGAACCAGCTTGACCACAACCTCCGAGCCTGCAATTAATACTTGTAAATTGTTGTTGAAGCGCAACACATGATTTGAAAGCGTGGAACCAGGGTAGACATCTCCACCGATAGCAATGCCTTCATAGAGTCCGTCCGTAACTACGGTGCCACGCTCGCACCAGCCTCATACGAGAATGACGACCACAGCCACTTCGCTCTCAGCGATTCCGAGCTCTTGAACACGCCGAAGAAACACCATGCACAAAGTGAACACCAGGAAGTGGTACGTGTGCTACTCCTCCTCCACAAACGAGGACGACGCCAGGCTCACGGTGTGTATGCACGCCTCCGACCGCTACCAAGAGCAATACAGGTGTAGAGCAGCATCAGGGCTCCGCCGCAAACGAAGAGGGGAGTGATTTTCTGCGAGGAAGAAGTAGGGAGGTTAGACCGGAAGAAACTCAGAAAGAACGATGGATGAGAGAGGCAGCGCAAAGGATGACGCTACACAACAATGAACACCAGGATGTATCTGCCTCGATCAGCTCGCCCTTCGGCCATCGACTTGCGCGCGGGCTCCCGAGGCGGCCGCAAGCGTGCACGGTGCCTTCTCCTCCAAACCCCATCTGTCTAGGTCTTTTTGTAGGAGACTTTCTGCCCTCGTCACTTCCGCCAAGCCCTTCGACACACACGGATTCTACTTTGCTATCACCGCCGCGCCACGCCCCACGTTCCCAAGCGCTCCTCGCTTCTGCGCCTCTCCAGCAGTCCATGTGACTCCACGCAAGTCCCGCTCCCATTCCTGAGCTGCGCGCCCAGCTTCTTCCCCACTTGCTTCAACGACTCTTCTTCTTCTATTGTACTTTTTCTTTTTCTTCGTTTTCGTTTTCTTCTTCTTTTTCTTTTTCTTCTTCTTCTTCTTTTTCTTCTTCTTCTTCTTTTTCTTTTTCTTCTTCTTCTTCTTTTTCTTCTTCTTCTTCTAATTCTAATTTTAATTTTTAATTTTTTTTTATTCTGCCCCTTCTAATTCTAATTTTCTTCTTCTTCTTTTTCTAATTTAAAATTCACATTTTCAAATTATAAATTGTGAATCTTAGATACGAAATTCCAAATTTTAAATTCTAAATCCTAAATTCTAACATTTTTTCCATTTTTTCTTCTCACTAATCTATATTTTCTCTCCTACTACTTGGCCTCACACCACATAATACCATTACTCTATTGCACTATTGAAAACAAGTGTGAAGATGTGGAGGTTCAAAAATTGACAATTCACTCGATATTTATTGTGAACTTAATATGTATAAAATTGATAATCCACATGGTCAATAAGAAGGTTTCCACCACATGATGTTGTAAAAAGAATAAAAAGTTAAATTATATGAAGATCTCTAGGTTTTACGTAGAAAAGAAGAACTTTTTCTGGTAACTTGCCCGACAATATGTGAAAATGGTTGACTTGGATTAAAAAAAAAGATTACTCTAAATTCAAGAATCTTTTATTAACATCTTCAAAGAAGGTAATATTCTCTATATGTATGAAAAATCTCAATATCATTAGAAACTTCTAGCAAAAAATTTGGAGTTGCCCAAAGTCACCATTATTACTTTGAAGGCTAATAAATTTCATTTTATGAAACCAACTTTTTTTTAAATATTTCCAAAAATATCTTATTAGGGACAATCTAGATATAAAAAATTCAAAAAAAGAAGATTCTTTACCGAATTTTAGAAACTTGCCCAAAATCAAAATTGTCTCTCCAAGGGACACTTGGTCATTTAGGGATTATCACTTCTACTTAATGTAATGATACCATGAAGTAGTGTTATTTGCTTTGATATTCTGGAAAAATTAATTCTTGTCTTCAGGGAAAAACATCATATCAAAAACCATCTATCTAAACCAAAAATAGAAAATGTCGGTCTTAGTTTTAAATTTTACTAAAAAAAGATCACGGTAATAGGACCCCTTTAATGCATTATGTGCACATGAAATGTAAGATTTTCTGCTCTCTTTTTCTGCTCACCACTCTCCGCTCACCGCTCACCGCTCACATACGAGCTTTTCCCGTTGCCACCACACTCTTGCATTCTAGTGAACCAACTAAAAGTAGTTCCCTTTACTTCTGGACATTTTGCCTTTCTCATACGCTTAGAAGCATCCAAATCACCCACACCAACTGCATTAATCAATGTCTTCCATTTCAACAATCTACCAATAGTCATCTGAGAAGCCGAGTCGTTAAACTTAGCATTTGGCCACTGACACAATGGCTTGTTGATAATCTTGTAGCCTAAAGCTAATTCTTCCTCATCATGAGAAATGATTTCTTACTGCAATGTGAATTCACGGCCCTTGCCTATGGCAATCCTTGACCAAGACCCACAAATTGAAACCCGTTAACTCATATTAAATCTCTTGACACTCCACAACGTCAGAGTTGCCATATGGAAATGTAGAGGAACTAAAGCGTTCCTCAATTTTGAAAAGAAAAACCACTAAAATAACCTCCTTCCCCATGTCCCAACTCCTTGGGCCCCTATCCCAACTATCTAGCCTCTCCTGGCTCTCTCCCCTCTCCCTCACTAACTTTGTCTCTCTCTCACTAACTTTATCTCTCCCTCACTAACTAAGACTCTCCTTCACCAATTCACTTGCTCTACCTCATTAATGCCACTTCACCGACTCTACCTCACAAATGTCACGTCACCGGCTCTACCTCACTTACTAACTCCCACTCACTACATCACTAACTCTACCTCTTTAACTCTACCTCGCTCACTAACTCCCTCTCATAGACTCTAACCCACCTCTACCTCACTAACTCTTACTGACTGTCTAACTTCCACTCAGTGACTCTGACCCAACTCTAATTTCACTGGCTCCCTCCCTCCCTCCCCCCACTCTGATTGACTCTGATTGACTCTGATTGTCCTCTCTTTCGCTCTCTCCCAAATTCTCCTAGACTGTCCATAACCCTCACTTTCTCTCCCAAACAGTCCTTCTCTCAAACCCTCACTTTCTCTCCTAGATTCTCTGAGTCCTTAACCCTCATTTTCTCTCGCATATTCTCCGAGTCCTTAGCCCTCACTTTCTCTCATATAGTCCTTCTCTCAAACCCTCACTTTCTCTCTTGGATTCTTCGAGATTGTCCCCTCTATCAAACCCTCACTATTAAATTCCCTCTCCTCCCATTCCCTTCTCTCTTGAATCCTGCTCTCTCGAACACTCTCCAACACAATACAATGTCCCAACTCCAAATAAAATTCATTTTTAATTGAAAAAAGCCAACAAGTTGAGTGCAAAAGATATGGATTATTTAATGAAGAAGCATCAAAACTTTTAACTCCAAAATACTACATATGTAACATTGTTTTTTCAACAAAATAATAACATTTATAAAGATGAAATTAACAAAGAAGAGAGTGGAAAATGTTATTAGACTATTGAAGCGAAATTTTTCATAACATTTATCAAATTATAACATATATTGTGGTAGCATTTAAAGAGGTCCCACGATATAATTATGTAATTTTATCATATGTCTCCAGATCATGCATCCAATTAACCCTTTTACGCCTACGTGGACCACAAGAGTCAGAGACACTCTACACTTGTAGTAGATTAGGCAAAAAAATCATCAACACAGTGGGTTCATTTCAGCACAAAAATCTACAACTCCATTTCATGGAAATCGCTGTAGTTTGTTTATGCCTAAAGTAGAGGCAACCAATTCCGACCGGCCACCCAATTCCAATTGATAGAGTATGCATGGCATGGTGCATGAAAATGGCAAATACATGAAATAGTGCATGAAGTGATCCGAACCGATAACTCAAAAGCTGAAAACACCAGTCATTATCGGCATTGGATCATGAAGTGTGCAATTTTGGATTCCTCCATCTCAATTGAGCTCGCATTGGTGGCATTGCCTCGAAAGTTGAACAAGGCCAATCGGCATTGGGTACTCTCCATGAGTTCGTTATCCACCCCATGTCTTCTTTCTTTTACTCACTCTCACTTATTGGCATTGGGCAAAGGAGGGCACTAAATCTCACCTACCCTACAGTTTGATTGTGGGTTCCGGTGGCTTTTGGGCTTTTAAATTCAATATCAATTCCAAATTTTTGTGATTATATTTGATAAAATACTTGTAACAGTTGAGTTTCATTCCTAATTCCGCATCGTTCTACATAAATGTTTTTACATACTATGTCATTTGAGTCCCAAAGTGCCTTAAGTGATCGGAATTGGGTGCCTCTACCTTTGGCTTAAGTGATCAGAATTGAATGAAATCTTATCATATGTCCCTGGATCATGCATCCACTTAACCCTTTCATGCCTACGTGGACCACGAGAGTCAAAGACACTCTACGAGTATAGTAGATTAGGCGAAAAATCATCTACACAGTAGGTACATTTCAGCACAAAAAGCCACAACTCCATATCATGGAAATCGCTGTAGTTTGTTGATGCTTACATGAATTAGAGATTGGAATGATCGGTTGGAAAGCTAATGAGGAGCTCGATATGCATTCACAGTACGCAAGAGACAGTAGAATATTGTAGAAAGAGTTACAAGAGAAAAAGCACAATGAGAACGACCCTGCCACAGCCTCTTAGGCGCCAAAGGGTTAATGCACATTTAAACCGATCCATTCACAACTTTCATTGTTCATTACTGCTCTATTTTGGTTGGTCGAAATATGTTGACCAACTACATTTGTATACCAATGGAAAGTTACAACATGGTGATGACGACACCGCATTTTCTTCAGGTGTTGTGAGACAGTACCCATGCACCAGGTGTTATTATTTTGAGCAACTTTGTACAACAGCGCCATTACTTACAACAGTGTCATTACTTACGGCAACAGCGTCATTACTCACAACAGTGTCGTTGCTTACAGCAACAGCGTCATTACTTACAACAGTGTCATTACTTACGGCAACAGCGCCATAACTTACAACAGGCTTACAGCGTCGTTACCGGAACTTACAGATTATATATCTTATCGTATGCCCCCAGATCATGCATCCAGTTAATGCGCAATCAAACTGATCCATTCACAACTTTCATTGTTAGTTACCCCTCTATTTCGTGGTTCCAAATATCTTGACCAACTACATTTGGATATTAATTAATGAAAAGTCACAACATGGTGATGACGGCACCACATTCTCTTCAGGTGTTGTGAGAGAGTACCCCGTCCATCACGTGTCAACATGTTGAGCAACTCTGTACAACAGCGTCATTACTAACGGCAATTCCAATCCTTGGAAGGTTATAATTTTCCTGGATTTCACACTTGTTATGTGACATCACCAAACCAGGCTCACTGCCAGGTATTATAATTGTGTACCATGGGACTATCTGCACTGGTCCCATCCTTGTGCATGGAAATCGCCGCCCATGATCTCCAACTCCTTCCTCATAAATAGAAATCACCTCAGGTGATGCAAGAAGGTAATATTACCTCCAAGGTACGATGGCTCGTTACCTGCAAACATTGGCGGACAAACAGTGACCAGTATGTTTCAACCCAACGTAGTGTCCATAACTGCAGTTTCCAACAAGTCGTCAGAAATCACAGACTCTGAAACCATGTTAGCATACCATGATGGCCAAGGCTTATATGAGATTAATGAGCGTGCTCAGTTCAAACCAAACTTCGTCACCTGAACCACTATATATTGATCACCAGTTCCCCACCCAAGTAGTAGCAAGGCGTGGAGAGTTTTAGTGTAACAGCGAAGTGCATCATGAAGTCTCCTCAAGCGATGGCAGTGGTTGTTGCAGCAGCTCTTGTGAGCTTCCTGATGCTTACCATGCCTAGTGAGGCAGCCAGGGCTCTTGGCGTCCAGAAACACTTATCTAGCTTGTTGCCCCACCTGCCCGGCTGCTCGCCTCCTCCAGCTCCTGTCGTCGTCGACCCCACTTACTCTCCCACCCCAACGTACACTCCGGATCCGGTACCATACTCTAGTCCTTCTCCAGCTTATCAGTCGCCGCCATATTCCTCTCCATCTCCAGATAGTCAGTCGCCGCCGTATTCCTCTCCTGCTCCAGTTTATCAGTCCCCCCCTTATTCCTCTCCGTCTCCAGATTATCAGTCCCCGCCGGCTTCCTCTCCGTCTCCAGTTTATCAGTCGCCGCCACCTGCCTCAACTTCTCCAGTTTATCAGTCTCCGCCATACTCCTCTCCGTCTCCAGATTACAAGTCCCCGCCATCTTCCTCACCGTCTCCAGTGTATCAGTCGCCGCCATACTCCTCACCTTCTCCAGTGTATCAGTCGCCGCCATATTCCTCACCTTCTCCAGACTACAAGTCCCCGCCAACTCCCTCGACGTCTCCAGTGTATCAGTCCCCGCCATCGTCCTCACCGTCTCCAGAGTATCAGTCGCCGCCATATTCCTCACCTTCCCCAGCTTATCAGTCGCCGCCATATTCCTCACCTTCTCCAGTTTATCAGTCCCCGCCTTCTTCCTCTCCGTCTCCTGTTAATCAGTCTCCGCCGGCTACCACGCCACCTAGCGGTGGCTACTAGACGAAGTGGAGCTGCGAGTAAGGAATGCACTTCTCGGTAAGTGACTGTGCAGATGTTTGCGCCCAAGCGAGTTCAGTTTGTGATAAATATTTGGTTCATATTTGATTGATGCTTAGGTTTCGCACATGACACAACCACTGCTAATTCTACGGCTTTCCAGGTGGTGTCTGCATGCGAAAGCAATGTGAAGTCTGAAGACAGAAGAGGGAGCTGCTTTGAGATTTACCAGTTCGTGGATTGGCCCTGCTCATATTGATAATGTAGGTTAAAGTAAGTACAGTTTTGAGCTGTTCTGTGAGATGTACGTCGTTAGTAGCTTCCATTCAATGTACCAAGGTCCTACCCTTGACGAAACACACTCGACTTCTAGCTGATCAATACATGTGGACATTGTCAAAATCGGTGATGTTGATAAAAAGCATGAATTTGATTGACGGCCTTCATAACGTGTGTGGAAGTCTGTTACTCATGCGAATGTTAGAAGTAACTTTCAAAATACGTGTTCTGAAACAGTGAGGTGGAACTAGGAATGACAAGGAATGACAGAATGCTCGATAGGAATGATGGCAACAAACAACAATTTTTTGTCCAAACTCCCACATTATCATGCTGATAATTATCGAGAAAACCTCGCCAAAAACGGAATTAAGATCCAATATTTTTATGCATGCATTCACAATGGACTGTACTGATAGTGAAGTTTGGCTTAATCTATCCACCTCTAGTTCATATTTGGCCTGATTTGTAAGATGTAGTTTACCTCCAACCTCATGATTCGTGTAGATGCCAACTTCTTGAGGCCGATGAGCCCTTATGACGTCTGAGGATGTATTATTGTTTTGATCATGCATAATGACATGTATCCATTGGAACCACTGAAGCATAAGAATCTACCAACTCATTTCGTGAAAATCGCAGAAGTTTGCCGATGCGTGCACCGATTGCGGAGCTGGTGATCTCAGAAGATGCCCATCTTCCTCCACCTCTTGGTCATGGTCTATTTTTTCATCTAGGTGGACCGTGGCTTGTAGCACTTTCTATAAACATTCTTCTGCCAAAACGCCCCCATACACAATGGTGAACAAAAGTGTTTGCACAGTGAGGCATCTCTCCAATTTTTGTTGACTATAGTGTAGTTGGTGGATTGGTAAGAGATTTTTTGGACTAGCTTTAGTTAGTACACTACATGACACCCAATTAACATTGACTCCCTCAAAATATGCCACTTGGAAAGATTATCCTTGCAAAAATCATGAAGAGGTGTGTACAACTTAATACGCACACAAATTGTCCACACCACAATCTTTCCAATACAAGTGCACTTGCGAAGTTTTTTGTTATGGAATTTTTTTGTAAAATTTGAAGAGGCCTTAGGTGATTTGCTATGGTGTTTAGATGGTCTAAGAATCAGCATAGGACAATTCTTGAGATGTATGAGCGAGGCAACTCATTTTGCAAGATTTTAGCAATTTTGGGCCTTTCTCGAAGCACTTGTTCTAACATAGTGCATTTAAGATTTCATTAGAGAGGGAGTCTGAAAGACAAATCTTCACCCGGTAGATCTAGAATTTTTATGAATATAGTGACCATGGCATTGTGAGGAGGTTAAATGATCAACATACTATTATAGCGGTTGCTACAGGAAGAGTCTTACGATTCAACGACATACAATTGGCTGATGATACAGTCAAATGGACTCTTTGAGGGCAAGGATTGAGAGCATGTGTGATGACCAAGAAGCCACTTTTGACAAAGAAGCATTGAACTCATCAATTACAGTGGGCAAAGAAGTGCTAGCATGTAGATTAGGAATTCCGGGCTCATGTCATTTTTTTTTAGTCCAAATTCAATCTTTTTGGTTTAGCTGGGCGTTAGTAATGTTGGAGAAAGATTGGAGAACGTCTTTGAGATCAGCATGTGCAATTCACAGTCACACATGAGGGAGAAAGCATAATGATTTTGGGTTGTATGAGTTGGAAAGGAATTGACAAATTTTGATTGATTGAAGGAAAGAAGTATAAATATGTATACTGCAACATTTTAGAGAAAATACTTGTAGGCACTAAATAAAATTTGCAAGGTTAAAAAGATGATTAGGTTATTTTCCAACATGACAATGACCCAAAAGACACTGCACATTATGTTGTAGATTGGTTGCGTGCTCAAAGATTTTCTTTATTAGACACCCTCCATAATCACCTCACTCAATCTAATTAAACATCTTTGGAATAAAGTAGATTGATGTCTGAGAAGGTCTAAGAAGAAACCCATTGGTAAAAGTGACTTCTAGGAGAAGATCCAAGAAATTTGGTACAAATAAAGCCTGATGTAGTCAGGAAGTTGATATGCTCTATGCCTCAAAGAGCTCTTCATGTCTACCAAGCAAGACGTGGCTACACACGGTGGTAGTGTCTATGAGTGCTTATGAGTTGAATTATTGAGTTGTGAAGGTATCTTGTAATCTCTAATCTTGTTTTCTATAGTTGATATGCAATAAAAACCAGTTTGAGCAAAAAGAATTGTACAGGCTTGTTGCACATTTGAATTATTGTGTGTTTTTCTAGTTCATGTTTTCATTGAAAACTTTGTGCTTCATGCTTGTTGCAACTATACGCTCTTGTGGTTGTATTCTTGTTATTTTATGAGAGTTCATGTAGATTTCATAGCTAATTTTCTAAAAAAGCTTCTCTTGTACAACTATTTATGCTTGCCACTGTATGGTCGATCGGCCTTGAAGGGTTAATGGGTTAAAGATCAGCTCAGCGTCGCTCAGTAGGATCACTCAATGTCAAAGTCCTCTGCCCCCAATACAGAGTTCAATACACTTGCCCTCAATGTGTATGAATGTTTAATTCCTACGCACTCTCCACCATGTATGCATTTGCAAAACAACACCTTGACCGGTACTTGGCTGTATAATCCAACTACATGTAATTGCATCATAAAGCTTTATAAATAAGGCGGACAATGACGGACTTGCCCTTATGGCCTCGAGCAAGCATTAAAAAGCTAAAACAATAATAAACGTCTAGCAGAAAAATATTTTCATGCAAAAAATAAATTGAACTAGATGGTAGTGCTTTTTTCAATGGCATTAAAAATTTAGTTTCTTTTTTTAGTCTTAATTTTTTTTGTATGTTGCTTAATAACAAACAGTCTAAGCATATATCAAATATTCATTGAGGAACATCAGACAAGGTGTAGCGCAGTCTGGTAGCGCATTTGTTTTGGGTATAGAGGGTCATTGTTCAAATCCTATCACCTTGAGTCAACTAACAACATGAAAATTAATCGACCGTTATCACCAGAGTAAGGAGGACTTCCTCAACCTCCCAGGTTTGAGATGAGTCGATTCACCTGCCGTGTTCGAGTTAACAAGACATCAATTGGTAATTTCGTACTATTGAGTTGTTTGTTTGAAACAATTGTGTTAGTAAGAACTCTGAATAGGCAGACAAGTATTTTCAGTTATAGGACACTACTTTCTACACACCTGCAAGTTTCAGGGCATCCACTTCTGTGCAATATAATGTTCGTACCTCAGAGTGGCCTTTGCGCGATTGTGACATGTCCATCGAACGAGAAGAAGTCGAATGTGGGGATCACAGAGGGGGTTGTAGTTGAAGTAGTGGCGCTTGGAAGTGCGGTTGCAGTCATTGTAGAGCTGTGTTGCCGTCGGCGCCGCCTCACCGACAACATGGGGAAGAAACCGTTCGCTCCTCCAGTTTCTGAATCAGGTAGTTCACGGTACCAGCTGATCCACGTCTATATCATCTTTAGTTCCAATGGTCGTTCTCATTGTACCAGTGTGTAAGTGAAAGGTTCTGACTTCATCGTTCTCTCAGTTTTACCCAAGTGTATTGAGTTGGTCATCTAATTATGATCATGTGGGCACGCGAGCGCGTAAGTGCAGGAGTGGGTGAACGGGAGCGAGGCTTCTTGCTGGATTGGAAGACTCGGCTTCTGGTTGCAATGAATGCTGCTCAAGGTATCTGAAATCTGAAATTTTCTGCTGGTGGCCTCCATCATCCAGTTTATTCGATTGGCTTCTTGACGCATCGTATGTTTGAGTTCAGTTGTTTTTGCCACCTCCTTGATACATCTGCATTTCGGGCCAGGATTAGAGTACCTTCACGTGGGGTGCAATCCAGTAATCTTTCACCGTGACGTCGAGGGCAACAACATTCTTCTAAATGACAAACTGGTTGCGACAGTTGCGGATTTTCGACTGTCCAAGTCGGGGGTATCGAAGGACAACGTCACGCATATGTTGACCATGGTGAAGGGCACCATTGGTTACCTTGACTCTGAGTGAGTACTCTTCTGCTAGAGAACGAATATCTGCTACTGACCTGGAGTGCCATCATGTTTGAAAGGCACAGAAGTTCCTTTTGGTTGTCATTCCAGTTTGCAGGGACATTCTGTAACACAATGTCCACTTCGATGTATTGCAGGTAATACATGACAAACCAGCTCACAAGCAAAGAGCGATGTCCATGCATTCGGCTTTCTCTTAGTACTGGAACTGCTTTGTGCACGACCGCCACTTATACAACAACGTCTTCCCGAGGACCAACGCCGAATAGATCAACGGCTATGTGAAACTCGGCCTGACTTTCTTCTATAACCATAGAACTCACAATGTTTCTCCAACGACACCAGGTGAGGCCATGCCTGGAGAACGGCAACATCGAGGAGATCGTGGACCCGGCGCTACGCAGCGAGTACAACATCAGCCCCTGGTCAAGACGATGCGCCCGCTTTCAGGCCTGACATTGCTCATTCAGAAACCGTGATCTCTGAGAGCATCTCCACCCTTGGCGGGAAAGAGCCACGCTAGGGCGGAGAAAGAAGGGGGAAGGCGGGGACTGGGAACTGCATGCTGGGACGGGATTGCACTCGAGAGTACATTGAGCCGGGAATTACAAACGGAGAAAAGATGCCGCAGCCATGACGAGCGATGCAGTCGCCGTGCACTGACGTGCATCGTGCCACACAAAAAGCGAACTCTAAGGTTGGATGACCTATCACCACCACCAACCTCAGAACCAACAATCTTATGTGGACCAAAACCACCAGCCGCCGACCCCATTTTTGAAATTTTTGGAAATCAGTTATAATTGGGTGTCAATTTATAATTGGTTCAAAGCTCTCGGTTTTTAGTCTCTTACACAAGTGGTCATTAGCACAACTTACTGTGGAAGTAGAGAGTTTTGTATGTCGAGAATGGGTCACAGCTTACTATCCACTTTGAAAATTTGTAGCAATTTCAATATGAAGAAACAAATAGTCACGACAATTGCAATATTCATGAAATACTATTTTTAATTCCCAAAGAAATTCTTACCATGTATACAAACGCTATAAATAGGTCAACAAGCTTAAGTTGGTGGTTATAGGTCATCCAACCTTAGTTCAACTAGGTGGAAGCGCGGACAAAATAACTCAACGCAGCCGCCACCGATGATATCACAACACGTGTCGTCTGGGGATGGGTCCCTCTCCGCATCAAAATTTGGTGTGCTCCCCGCATCCGACATGTTTTCCCTACGGGCTGCAGTAATAATGCACCAAAACTGCAAACCAGTTCCCCGTTTTCTGGTCTCTGGTGTGACGCAGAGTTGTAAGGTTGGATGATCCATAACCACCACGAATCCCAGAACCAACAAGCTAAAGTGTACCAAAACCACCACAGACCCACCCCATTTCCGAAATTTTAGGAAGTCATATATGATTGGGTGTTAGTTTATGATTGGTTCAAAGCTGCCGATTTTTAGTCAATGTAGAAGTGGTTATTAGTACAACTTAGTGTGGAAATAGAGAGTTTTGTATGTCGAGGAATGGGTCACGGCTTACTATCCACTATGAAAATTTGTAGCAATTTCAATATGAAGAAATAAATGGTCACGACAATTGCAATATTCATGAAATCCTATTTTGAATTCCCAAAAAATGTCTTACCACGTATAGAAACGCTATAAATAGGTCAGCAAGCTTAAGTTGGTGGTTATAGGTCATCCAACCTTAGTAAAACCCCAAATCGGGCTATTCTCCCGGTTCTCTGTCTCACCGTGGAGATGCTCTGATCCCCAGTACGGTGCTAACCCGGCTATCAACGCTCGGCACCACCATCGCTACATTCACCGTGTGCTTTAAGAAGAGACAACTCTTTATCTGATCACTTTGAGTGACATGAGTTGATTCATGCCGCACTACTTTGCTAGGAACGTTACATAGAGCTTTTCTTGATAGTTTGCTTTACAGTGCTGGCAGTCCTGCTTCATTACCAAATATGAGAGTTAGATCGGTTAATTCAATAACTGCTGTAGATCACTTCGTTTACAGCACAGAAAGTCATGAGCTGCTTCGGATCAAAATTGGGTTTCAGATCATGAGTTGCTCTGGGTGTAATAAATCATTCAAAAATTAAAAATTAAAAAATCTTGATTATTTCTTGTCAGGATGTCTTTGTGAAATGTTGTGACTCGTGAGTGTTACTTAATGAGTCTTGATTGAGATGTTATGAAATAAAATTTTCTGTTTCCTTCCTTGAGGCCACTTCACACCAAGACCAAGGTCAAGAGGCCATTAATTTCCACCAATGAGATTACAAGAATGGCCAAAGTTTGGCCTCATAGCCTTCACACCAAAGGCCAAAATCCAAAGGCCGCCGCCCTCCTTTGTGCCTACATAGCAACACTTTTAGAGAGTTTTGGTGGTAAAACAATGGACTCTATTTTACAAGTGCAAACCTGGATCGCCATTTTTAGCGTCAAGAGACTTGGCCCTTACTCATTGTTTATCAGAAGGTTGGACAAGTTTCTCCATAGGCTGGACTTTTGTGAAAAATCTCCACTGCTGAGAACCTCACGAGGTAACTCACCAGCAGCAAGGAAGTGTGACAACCAAGTTCCCACAAAGAAAACATGGAGTCCACAAGAATTGGAAGGTGATGGGAAGTAGATCAAACAGCAGTCAAAAGCAGTCAAGGTTTCAAGAGCGTTAACTATGCCAAGTACACAGGGCTTTCAGTTGGTCTACAGTGTAAGATCTAAAGAACCAGTAATGCCTAGCTCGGAGCGAGACCGCCTCTACTTGCTGAGGCCTTCTCATCTGTACTGTACAACAATTCGTTGATAGAATGATCTGAACATACGCCGGACTGTACAGCTTTCTCTGTGGAATCTATCTGTGAAAAGTAGACATCAAATATTTACAGATATAATAGTATCATCACTTTCTCGCAGCACACTAACCATGGTTGGCAGAAGAATGTCAGGTATGTTGAGCGTGCAGCTTCTTACCGACATTTGAAGTATGTGCTTGTACAAATTCTCGCGGCAGCCAAGTGTGCTGAAACTTGCGCATCATCGTCACCTTCGCCGGACGGCATGGTTGAGTGTTTCACAAACACTGACGCGGTGATTCTTCATGTGGGGGTTGGTCTTGATTGAAGTCGCCTCTGCTAATCAATGAGTTCGGCTTGCGGTCAAAAATTGTAGCTGGTCGGCACCTCGATCACTAGTGCGCTTGGGCTATGGCTGCAAGCCTCCGTTCGTGGCCTCCGTTCATGGTTCCGTTCAAGGCCCTTCGTGTGTTGATACTGTGGCGACGTGCTGTTGTTGCAGAATTACCTGTGCCCGACCTCATCCTGATGGGATAGTTGCTGAGAGGCTGATTCTCCGGGATGGGCCTGTGCTCCGCAGAGCTCTCCCTCTGCAAGAACATCAGTGAGGGGAAACCGTTACTACGCTAGAGAATAACCAGTGTCCTTGATGGCAAGTGTGCTCTCCGATCTAGCTAGCGACTTACAGTGTGAGCTACGAATGATGCGCAGCCCAAGGCACGGCACAACAGACTAATGCTTGGCTCTGAGTGTTAGTGAAATCTGCAGCGGATGTCCAAGGCAGCTCACGACCCGAATGATCTCCTTTCTTGGAAAAGGCCTTCGTTCTCGGACTTGCCTACGCATCCATGCATTCAATGGATTAGACCTAGAGCTGATCTCGACCGCCTATCAACATCTATTCATGCGAGGGTCACCACATGCTAAGAACGCTTCAGTTTGCTACGGCTTCACTCACAATTCACCTTCCAACTTGGCTACAAGCTACCGACATCGAACTCGTCCTAACGGAGGTCAGACCGGATGTATTACGTTTGCGAAGAAAGTGGTTTCACGAGCTGGCAGGCATGACAATCTCAGGAAGGTTGAGGGTTCAGAGGACATACCGAGCTCTCTGGAACTGGCATCCTGTCACCGGTGTATTCGACCAGAACGCGGCCGTTCTCCTTGAGCGCGAGATACTCGACGCAGAATGGGCCTTGATGTCGGCGCGGATCACTCGAAGGGAGGCTGTTCTTGTTGAGCACAGTGGGCACGCGCAACCCCACATGCCACTCCGCGGTCAGTGTGATCTCCTCGTCCACCGTGAACTCACGAGAGGACTTGCCGTTGTACCACCACAGGCCCTTCTTCCACAGGAACGCGCCGTTGAGCGTCGCCTCGATCTTGTTCATTCCGAAGTTCTTCGGTGTCGGCCAGATCTTGCACCTCAACGCTATCTTCTGGTTGTTCTGTAATGTACACCTCACGACAATCATGCCTCCTCTTATCTCGTACGACGATAACCTACAAAAGAAACGCCGGATCAGTTTCTTTCAATGACAAAAAACCACATTCTTTTTCCTGCGACGGAAAGAAACAGGCGTGAGCATAGGTTAGAAGAAACTCTACCCGCTGCTGGTGCGAGCGAACACCGGTGGTGAATGATGAACCTGGAGCGCATGCTGAGGGTGAGGGTAAGGATGATGAAGCCGATCGGTGAAAGAACTGCAGTTGGAGCCATTGTTGGTGGTGAAATCCAGCGTCGTCTGCAGAGGAAATGAAAACATGAAAAAACTGTTCAAGAGTGACTAAGAAGAGGAAGAAGAGGAAGGCGCGCGTTGTGCTCAATTACCTCGAGGCTGCTGCTTCCAGAGGTGGAGTACTCCTTGCAGTTGGCATTGTGCAACCAAACGACAACGTCTTTCATGCTGGGCCGATTTTCCTGCTTGTCCTCCACACACATGTGCGCGACCTTGACGACGTCGTAGAGCTGATCCTCGGAATACTCCGAGCGGTCGATGTGAATGTCCACCATCTTGGTAACCAAGTGCCGCATAACGGTCTCGGCCAGGAAGAAATCCTTGCACCAAGTGACCAGGCTGACGCCCTGCTGGATGGCGCGCCGGCCAGTGATGAGCTCCAATAGTACCACGCCATAACTGTACACGTCGTTCTTGCCGCACGGCATGCCGTTGATGAGATACACGGGGTCGACATAGCCGTGCGTGCCGCGGACGCGCGTGGACACCGTCGGCTGGTGGCCCGACGGCAGCGGCTTGCTCAGGCCGAAGTCTGCGATCTTCGATTGCATGTCCTCGTCGAATAGGATGTTCCCGGACTTGACGTCGCGGTGAACCAGCGACGGCTCCGCGTGGCTGTGCAAATACTCCAGCCCCTGCGCCACCTCCGCCGCGCACTTCATGCGGGCCTTCCAGTTCATCACCGGGGCGCCTTCGGGGTACTTGGGGTGCAGCAGCTGCTCCAGGGAGCCCCCCGCCATGTACTCGTACACCAGGAACGGGTCGTCTTCCTCGATGCAATAGCCCAGCAGCGCCACGAGGTTGCGGTGGTGCAGCTTCGAGATGGTGAGCAGCTCCGCCCAGAACTCCTTCTCGATCACCTGCTGGCTGCGATTCTCGATGGTCTGCTGCAGCAGCACATTGCTGACATTCTGCAGCTTTTTCACGGCCAGCTTGCGCGCGATCGGGTCGTCCGGGAGCGAGTTCGCGGAGTACACCACGCCCTGCCCGCCGCGCCCCAGCTCGTGCCGGAAGTGGTCCGTCATCGTCTGCACCTCGCGCAACGTGTACTCCTTCACGGCGCCCACCGTCGACGTGCGGTACAAGCGCGGGCTGTTGCCCGTGATCGTCGTGGACGTCGACGACGGCGGCAACGACGCCGTCGTCGCCTGCTGCACCAGCACAATCGCCTTCGACGTCGACGAAGTCGCCGACGCCACCACTGCCACCATCCGCTGGCTCACGGTGGTGCTGTGCTTCCACCACAACCCCGTGCTCACGCCCACCACGAAGATCACCAGAAGCGAGAACAAGCTCCCCACGACCGAGTCCATCGCGTGCCCCCTCTCACCCACCTCAATCCCGCGCGTCGCCGCCTCCCCAGCGTTCGCGTGCGCCATCGCCATCAGACTCGCCAGCAACCACGCGTTCGCATCCGCCCATCGCCAAGTCCGCCATGCCTCGCCCACCAGAGCTCTCATCACCAGCGACAAATTCGACTCGCACTCACTCCGCAAAATCACGCTCCTCAGCATCGTCAAAATCCCAGCTGCTCCACGCGAGCACAGCGGATTTGTTATCAGAGCTTGGAATTCGCCAGGTCAGGTTCCGAGAGCTGAAGTAGTGACATGGGCTAATTCCTCTTGCTCTTTAGCAGCGAGTCCTCCTCGAACTCTACCACTTCTAGCAGTCCTACATGGCCACTACCGCTATACCGCCAGAATCCCAACTTGCTGTGCATTGTCCCCACACTCCTCACAAACTTAAACTATCTTTGCTTTGCGTCTCCAGACTTCGCTCTAAACAGCCGACTGTCCGGGAACTTCCTGCACCCACAGAATTGAATAATTTATAACAGCAGGAATATTATGTGAAAGAAATGGGAGCAGGACCCGGCTCACTTCATTGCTTGCCCTTACCTGCCCCTACCCCGGCGGGACCCACAACCAATGGCCCTATGCGACCTTGGAGCCTCTGAGCACACGCACATGAGTGTGGTGGGGTGGCTTACGACTCCATTTGGGACCCCTTCAATCTGTCGGGTTGAACCCATCTGGTCACCTTGGTCCCAATCCGGCATTTCAGGGACCAGATGGGGGTCGAAAGCCACCCCTACCACACTCATGTGCAATTGCTTTCTCAAGGAGGTCAGCATCTAAGGTATGGTACAGTCTAACCTTGATAATTTCACACTCTTTGTTTCACCTAATAACGTGATATAACCAAGGTGTGATATCTTCTTCTCTGTACAATAAGTGCCCTACGGGAATCATGTGATACCTTGGTGATACCCCTTGTAGGAGGCGGCGACACCTACAAGGTTAACTTTCACAATTTTGGTTAACCCTTGAAGGCCCGAGAGCCCCTCGAGGGGACTTTTACACTCTCCGGAGGGGACTCTTGGGTCTCCAAGGGTTAACTTACCTAAACTTACAATACCAGTTGGCGACAATGGGAAAGGATACTAGTCTTACTATAAAAGAAGAAAAGTATGTTGTTTGTTTGTCCGTCCGCCCATGAGTCCATCCCTCTGACGATTTTCTGTTCTCGCAAAGCTTTTTCATTTGTCCACTTTTATTATTGTCACACTTACACTACACTTTTGAGAGAAAAGTGATATTATTGAGTGTAATATGGATATTAACAAGTAAGTATTAAACTATGCAAATTGGTTTTTAAGGATTGGGTAATATTGTCAAGGTGTGCTAATATCAAGGGTGATATTATCAAGATTAGATTGTAGCCACACCATTCCATAGAGTTTAAGGTACATTGATTATCTCTAGCTAGTATATTGACCCATTGTCCCCAACATAAGTTAATGTAAATTGTAATATAAGTTAACCAAGTCATGTAAGTTAACGTAAGGTAACTAAAATTGTAAAAGTAAAAGTAAGTCCCCATCCCAAGTTAAGTCCCCATTCCAAACTAAGTCCCATCCTTCAACATGGAAATATCTCCGAGTTATCTTTCATTTAAGTAGCGAGTCCACCTGGGTATTGATGTATACTAATCCGCTGTCTCCAACACGTAATGTAAGTTTAGATAAATAAAATAAAGTTGTATAAGTAAAAGAAGAAGAAAAAATAAAATTCTCGTTCTTCTCCTTGGAAATATCTCCTAGATAACTGAATTAAGTTTCTAAATATCACTTGGATATCGGTGATATCCATTAGCACTTTGATTATATAGTGGAATCCCCTTTGATCAAGGACAAGCCTCAGTTAACTAAAGGTATGCCCGTCATTTACTATAGATACCCGGGTTGCCTAGGAAAATGAAGAAAAAGTATGAAAAGAAAATTTCAAGTGGCATCATGCGGCCGCCCCTTCAAAGTGAGTCGGCATTTCCTCCAAGGCCCATCTACACTTTTTGTATGAGAATATGAGATATATAGTAGATAGACAGTGTGTGTGGCACGAACCCACAAAGCACTCCCTATTTTGCAGGATTGTGAAAGTCATTACACTGATGTTGGAAATTAGTATTACACTACATTTAGTGTAATAACCTCTCATGAATACACAACTCTAATTGTGTATCTCTTAGATATTAGTGTAACATTGTAGCACTCTTCCATATGAATACTGGATTCCTTGCACAAGTAAGGAATTATGAACCTTCTAGTGCAAGATGCAAACGTTTTTTCTAATGAATGAAAGTAGATACAGATTATGGTATCTTCAAGTGCATAGTTCCGGTCACTTGTTTCTTTCAGCTATTAGGGCTGCTTCACACCAAATCCAAGGTCAAGAGCCCGTCCGTTTCCACCAATGAGATTGCTTCAATGGCCAAAGTCTTGCCTCTCGGCCTTCACACCAAAGGCCAAGTCCAAAGGTCGTCCAAGTCTTCAAATGTGCCTACATGGCAGTACTTTTGGAGAGTATTGGCGCCAAGGCGACGGACTCTGAAACAAAACTTGTATCCCCATTTTTAGTCGACCCAAACTTCCTTCAAGAGTCCGTCGAATTTTCAATTAAATAATCAAAATCTGACAAGATTTGGACCAATAGATGAAAGAGGCCGAATTTTTTAGCTGATTTTTTTGGTGTAAGTGAAAATGGCCATTCTTTTGTTCAAGGAGTGAAAGTGGCCGCTTGTCTTCCTCTCTCGCTCTTCCTCACATTTTTTTTGTTAGGTCTTGATTTTTTTTCAAGTATTGGTGTTCTTGATTTGTTTTTTTTTGGCACCAATAGAGAAGATGGATCATTTTTCTCAAAACCTCCATTACCGTAGCAACAAGAGTCTTGAAGGTTTGGAAACAATTTATGGGCTGAATTTGTATGGTACATTTCAACCTTTTTCAATTCAAGTTAGAGAAGAAAGAGTAGAAATTGGAAGAATTGAGGAGAGGATTGTTGATGGAGAGGATTGTAAGATCATAGGGTCCTCAAAAAGAGAGCTATTTAACCCCTAAAGGACCAAGTGTCAAAAATGGGCTTTTTGAAAGTTTGGTCAGGTTCTTATGGTGTCAATTTCCAACATTCTACTTTGAAATCTTTACTATAGAAGGACATTACTAAGACCTCAGTGGGAGAACAATTTTTCCTAAATTAAACATACAATGAAAAAGTTATAGGGTTTTTAATTTCAAATGGGGAGAGTGGGCACTTTAGGCACCTCCAAAAACTTTTGCTAGGACACTCTATTGATTGTGAGATTTTCAATACTAGCAAGTTATACTTCTTCCCTTCATATTGTCAAAAAAAAGTTCTTGTCCTTAGTGAAAAATAGCATACCAACCCAAGTCAAACATTTTCACACATTGTCGGGCAAGGAACCAGAAAAACTTCTTCTTTTCCACATAAAACTTAGAGATCTTTATATTTTTGATTTTTTTTTTCTTCCACAAAAATATGTAGTGTAGATCTTCTTATGAACCATTCGGATAATCAATCTATAACATATTAAGTTCACAAAAAATTAAAACGCAAATTGGCAAAATTTGAACCTCCACTCCTTGCACAGTTGTTTTGAAAATGCTACACCCCTCCTCTACCTCTAAAATTTGGTGTGTAAGGAACTAACATCATGCTTAACACGATGGTAATGGATCTAGACCTTGTGTAGTGCAAAAATTTGACACCAAGTGAAGTTAAAGTCTGCTGATCCAGTGAACGCAGGGAAGAAAATGAACCATTTGTTTGACTTTAAACATTATAATCTTTCAATCCGTGCGGTCAAAGTTCATGAAATTTTGTGAGTATGTTTCTTAATAAATCCTTTTTGAGATCCTACGGTCAAAACTAGAAATTGAAGTCTTTGTTTTCTTTGTTATTCATTGCACTAGAATCCAACAATTTTGAAGTATTTTTGGTGTGAAACTGACACGGTACCTTAGGGGTTAAAAGAAAAAGGCTGCCGAAAAGAAGAAGGTTGCAAAAGGGGTGGTGGTCAAAGTTGAAGGAGAGGAAGCAAATCGGACATGGTAATCAATTGAAGGATTCAATTAAAATTTGAGCCCTAGTCTCCCACAATTCAACCAACACACTCTCGACCGAGCCCTACCTCCCTCCTTGATGTCCAATCCCTCATTCTCCTTCTTTTATGCAGCTAGAGTTTTCGTTTGAGCTTCCCAAGGTGTGCTGAAATTGATTTTTCAAGGCCATTTTTGAGCATTTTCACTAATCTTTTTCATGTTTTTTGCATAGAAATTGACACATGTATGAGGCTGCATGCAAGAATGGTTGTTATGCTTCCAAATTTCAACCGTTTGGTTGTGGCTTGCCGGAAAAAGTTCACTCAAGTTTTTGCTTCTTATAAGGAAGACAAAATGGCAAATGGCATTTCTGGAAACAATTGCCAAGAAAGTAAATTCTACGATGCCATGGACAAATGATAACATCAAGCGCGACAAGTTTTCAAGCACGTTTCTGCTACAACAAATGAAAATTCTAAAAAAATTGACAATTTTCCACCAAGAGTAGAAAGTGTACCTTCATCGACACCGTCATCAACAACATCAAAAGATAAGCAAAATTTTCAAGAGCGTTTCCTTGAGATTTTTGAACAGATGGCAGAAATAAGTACAGGCTTAATGAAAAACTCCGAGAAAACAAATGAGCTATTAGAGAGGGTTGATCACCAATTTGATTGCCTAATTAATAAGTTCTAGTAAATACTTTACTCCAATTCAGAATTACCACTATTGTAGGTACAATTCTGAAATTTGAAGTTTGATTTTTGTACTAAATGGGCTTTGTAAAAGTTGTCCGCTAATAGTAAATGAACCCAAATTGAATCCGCCAACATATTCTTCATTTTTTCTTGTCGCATTTTTCTTGTTTCTTCTTGTTCACCATCTCCTTCTTCCATTTCTTCTTCTTCACCCGGTTCTATGAACGGTGTTTCTTTGGCTTCCGGATTGTCCTTCTGTAATTCTCTCATTTCTCATAGTGAAGATTCGAGGGCTTTAAACATATCTACCTCCCGCATATTTCCTAGGTATGTATTTGCTTCCACTTGCAATTCCATTTTTGCATCCTTTGTCCAATCCATATTGAATTCGTCATTTTCTATGATATCTAAGTTATGTAGACATAGAGCTGTGGTAACCACGTCAAGTACATTTTATTGCGGCATATCTATCATTTCAGCAATATACACCATCTACCCTTTAGAATACCAAATGCCCTTTTGACCGCCATTCGAGTGCTTGATTGTATGAAATTCCAATGAACCTTTCTCCTAGACAAACCATCCCTTTCTCCCTTGAATGGTGAATAAAACCAAATTCGCATAGGATATGTAGCATCACTAATATATTTGAAGGGTAAAAATGGACCTCTCATAGTTTTCTTCCCTATTTTTTATTTCTGAAATGAAGCCAATCATGAATTCGTCCGGCCCATCCAAAGTCGTAATCCCAAAATTTGCAATCTACGTCTACAACCCCTTGAAGTAGACATGAATAAAATCCTTTTCTACAATAGTATGCAATAGGATCATAACACGGTGCTAGGATAGGGATATGACTACCATCTATTGCTCCTAATATTAGTGAAATGCCATGTATGGCCTCAAAACCAGATGCAATATCCTTCATCCTTGTATGAGTTGGTTTTTTAAAAACCAATGGTTGTAGATAAATCCTAATTGCTTCACAACATTCCCTCACAATCACCAAAGTTGTACTCAATCCTATTCCATATAAATCACCAGTCATAGCTAATGAATTCCGGTTGCTAATTGAGAAAGTGTTACGGCAAGCCTACATTCAACGGTATGCTTTCTCTAAAACTTGTATCTTTTTTTTTCTCAAAACCGGCTCCAAAAGATTACATAAATACTTAAACGTAGATGGACTCGCCCTCATCCGCTTTTGAAATTCTCTCTCCAAATAAGACCCCATAAGACTATGCTCCAAAAATCCTCCATACCTCTAATATTGCCAACAAGTCCTCCTAAAATCCACCCGCCGTCTTTGAGCAATAAATACCGCCATCATCATTATTTGAACATTTTGTTGGAAAACTGCAAGTTTTTGCAATGCCAAAATGCCTACTATAACATATTTCATTACCATGAAAATCAAAAGTAGAACAAGAATATGTTCCCTTTAAGAATCCATGGTAAAAGAATGAGAGAGGGAAATTTCAGAAAATTAATCCATTCACATAGTAAAAAGTGAGTGGATTCTTGGCAAATAAAATGGGATTTGGACATTGGACTTGGGCTTTGGGGCTTCACACCACAACTGCCCAAAGGCTTCAATATGTATATTTTAATGTTTTTTAAAATCCAAAAGTTTGGACTCTGGCCATAGTTTGGGCACAAATTTTGACGAACGGAGTCTCGACTCAGCCCGCTGTGAAGCGGCCCTTAGTGTGGTAATCGGGAGGTGTAGTAAATGAGAACTCAAATTTCATTTTGGAACTCGGGTTTTTGAGCTTGTTCAGAACTCTTTGAGTTCTCATTTACTACACCTCCAGATTACCACACAAAGGTGTGGGGGAACCACCGGTCAACCTTATAGGAACTTGCGGTACTATGGGGAAGCTTTAGCTTGCATGGGGTAGGACCCAAGAGCATTGATTGTTGTGCATCTCATTGGTGCAGAAAAAGGGAATATGAGATTTTTAGACCTCTATTCTCGTGCATAAAAAACTTCCGTCCTGTCTCGCACCATATTCCTACTCACCATATTCCTCTTAGAGCATCTCCACCCCTGGCGGGGAATTCTCCACGCCAGGGCAGTAAAGATGCGTGAAGAGCGGATACGGGAGCGACATTAGTTGGGAGGGCGTGCACCGGAAGCAGGAAAGGATGGGCCGGGGAAACAAAAAAGATGTTGCGGAAACAAAAATGCAAATGAATGGACACGTGGCGGGCAGTGAGTGGAGGACGGAGACGGTTGTTTTTGGCGGAGGCCCGGCATCGCAGACCCCTTTGCTGTTGCAGGTAGGTAATCCCCGGACCCCGGCCGACCATTTTAGCGGGTGACCGTTCTCGGTGTCGGAATCGCGCACACCATCACAGAAAAATGGGAATTTTTTGCGGGGCCCCGCTGCCCAGTGGAGATGCTCTGAGGGGTACACTTTCAGGAAAACTCTAATGCACATATCATTTGTTTGAAGCATCACGGTGACAGCTTCTGATGATTAGGGTAAAAATGGAAATGAGTGGGTTTAAGGTACAGACTCGGTGTTTTCCTCCAGACACAATACCGTAATAGAGTTCAAAGTGGATTAGAGAATCGCATGGAGGGAAATTGTTCATGTGTTTTGGCATGTGTGTCACACAGTAGAGTGAAGTGGATGAAGAGATGGCTGACGAGGTTGTTGCCGCATTGAAGGGAGATGTATTCTACTATGGGTACTACAGGCTACTATGGTTCATTCTTTTGTGCGCCATACTTCTCATCGTCCAACTTGTGAAAGGTAATTTAAGGTTGGATAACCTATCACCACCAGCCCAGGGCGAATTGACCCCTCGTTGGTACTTACCTGAGGGGGCCACGAGGTGGTGGGGCCAAACCTGGCCCTTATTTTGTTTTTGGATGGGCCCCTATTTATAGAAAGTGAGGGTCCTCTGGGTAAACAATGGCTGTAAGCCCCAAATTTGTCCCAAAAAATCCAAAAAAGCCTCTAGACCCCCCAAAATAAGAGGGCTAGAAATATGACCCCATGCAAATAAGACAGGGCCTACCTCGGGTAAGTACCAAGGAGGGGGTCAATTCGCCCTGGGCATCACCACCACCAACCCCATAATCAACAGTCTTATGTGGGCCAAAACCACCAGCCGCCCACCCCAGTTCCAAAAATTTAGGAAAGTGAGTTATGATCGGGTGTCACTTTATAATTGGTTCAAAGCTCTCGGTTTTTAGTCTCTTGCACAAGTGGTCATTAGCACAACTTTTTGTGGAAGTAGAGAGTTTTGTATGTCGAGAATGGGTCACGGCTTACTATCCACTTTAAAAATCTGTAGCAATTTCAATATGAAGAAATATATGGTCACGACAATTGCAATATTCATGAATCCTATTTTTAATTCCCAAAAAATGTCTTACCACGTATACAAATGCTAAAAATAGGTCAGCAAGCTTAAGTTGGTGGTTATAGGTCATCCAACCTTAGATGTGCAAGCATCTAAACTTTGCCTCTATCCAACATCAACCAGTTCCTCATCCTTATAGCTTACTTGTAGGTCTTCCAAGGGTTTACATGCCCGTCGTGTTCATGCAAGTTCTGCAGTGAAAACCTAAATTTTTGTGAATTTGATGAACAAAAGATGATGTGGTCTAACACAATTATGCGGATAATGTCACTTTTGTACACTTTGTAATGTTTTGTAATTTCTCAATTTCTTCATTAACACTAAATGTAAACATAGAACATTTTAAAGTTACAATTCTCTACATTTAATGTTCTCATTGACATTTATTGTGTAACATTAACGGCGTTGTTGACATATAGTGTTAGGGTCCTTAATTGGTGTTGCAAACACTAAATTCCAAAATCAATGTAGTGAGGGCTAAATTTTTTACTAAGTGGTATTAACTCCAAGACCGTGGTGTCTTTGTTGTTTTACAGTAGCTGTAGAGATTGCAAGCCATTCACAAATGAACACCCGCTATTTAGATGTGTGCCTATCAAAAGCCTTTGACATCCAAATTCTAAGTCCTACATGACACTAATTGTACACTAAAGGGAAATTTAGAACCACCTTCGTTACATTTCCTCCCTACTATAAACACCCCTTCTCTGATAAGGATAATCAAATTGGAGAAAAATGCAAGCAACTATAATTTGAAAGCAGTCATGTGTTTAGAGATATGGTTCTAGAAAAGAAGTAGAATAATTGACAATGTTAAAATCTAGTTTAGATGGGCACTTTGAACTTCTTTCATCTTGCTATATTTATGGATTTGGTAATTCATAACATTTATTTCAAAAATCCGACAAATTGAGGTGATCATATAAGCCTTATAGTAGGGACATCCTTTAAAGCAATGTTATTACCGAACCATAAACCAATCAAGGCCTAAAAACTACAAGATCCAATTAGAGGCTATATTCTCCATTTAAAGTTGATAAGGACAATTATAGATATTCCTTGATTCTTATTGACTTGGTCATGACCTTTAGTAGCTGGATCAACGCAATGTACCATTGTGATGGTGGCATTAATTGATTATTAATTTGATTATAATCAATTTGTTATTAGCTAAAGTTTAATATAAGGAAATGGGATTAATCACTATTAAAATGTGTTATTTATAGGCCAATAAGTATATCAATATTGGCTAGTTGGAGTCCAAATTACCACTAATTATATATAATATCTTTGATGCACCATCAGAGAAATAATGTGAGATGACCATTGACCCAGTAAGGCCGGATGAGCCCATAAAGGGTCAATTCGGGTGATTTGGAGCACACTCTAGCCTTAAAGGGTTAATCCTTGAAGGACCATAACTATGTTTCTCAAAAACCACTCCAAAATTGCCAGTTTGAGATGAGATGCTATGAAACTCATTCAAGCATCTCATAACAAATTTCAAACATGGGATCTTTGGATAACTACTATAACATGATACTCAAAAAAATTCATAAACTTTGACCACGCAAATTTTAAAATACATGCATTCTAATCGTGCAATGTAGTATTTTTTACTTCTGCGGACATGGGTCAACGTTGTTTGACTCAAAATAATGGCATAATCCACTACACATTACGTAAATTTATAGAACTATGCTCTACCATGTATTAAGTCATTGCATGCTAAACACCTCAAGCAATGGAGGGGTTTTTATAAGGAAGCCTTGCAATGACGAGGGGTATAAATGTGGCAATATCCTTAACAATACTATATTATTTTTCAATAAAAAAAATTTGGTTCTAAAATTTGAATGGTAGATGAAAGCATCATACCTTTTTTATTAAGAAAAAAAATCCCTAATTTCTATGTATTTAAAAGTAAAATCAATGAGGGCCGCGAGGATCTTTCTTTCGTTGTTGTCTGCCTCAAAAATGTGCACAATTCACCTCTACATTAGTTCTATTCAACTCTTCAGTACCCAACCCAACTACCCAAAAGGCTAGTTTTTGATGTTTGAAGTGCCATAAATTTTTCCAAATAAATCCAAAAAATCAAATATAAGTACTCTCATGAGCTAGTCAAAATATTATATTCTCAATGAAAGGAGAAGAATTGATATGATGTAGTCTAAGATTAAATATTGATGGTAGAAGGGCCCTATTCTTCCTTCTCTTTTATCCAAATCATTCGTTAATTATTTTGTTTGAGACTAGAACATTTAATCATTTACATTATGGCTTCTCTAAGTCAAGTATTGCACACTAGGAGCATCTACACCGTTATTTACCGTGCGGAGCCCACCTAAATATTCGTCTTTGGGCTGCATAAGGGGATGTCGAGGCTGCAAAACTTATAGCATCTCAAAATCTTACGCCAAGACCAAAACTTACATTACTTGTATGATTTGAAAGTGCTATATGATTTGAAAGTGCTATAATTTTTACTTTTGAAGGATTACACAGAGAGCTCAACTATCTATACTACTCAAAGAGGGTGATCAATGTCAACATTTTTGGTAAAAATATCCATCAAGAGTAAAAAACTTATAGTATTTATAATTCATAGAGTGTGAATACATTAAACACAAATTTGAGCCTATGCTTATGTATGTACCATGGTCATAGTAAAGATTTGAAACATGTAAAAGTGTGTTTAGTAGTGAGACTCTTGGGAAGGAAAAGCCTTGCTCTAGGTGAGGTGGGGGTGAGGTGGAGCATTTTGTGTTTGGTCACATGGTGAGGTGGTGGCATGATGGGGGGCAGAAGTTTACTGCACGGGGTAAAGTGGGAAGGTGAAGTTCCGTGGTAAGTACCTACTACCTACTAGTAGCCCTGGGGTGAACTTGTGCGACTTATGTTGCCATGGTAGGTTGGTTCCGAGGAGATGGGGCTTAGAGACTGTACCGGGCTGCCTTCCCTCTTCGTTACCATGCAGCCATGCCCATTATGAGCCTGCCAATGTCATTTATAGAATACTACCCATCCATCATGTGCTTATAATTAAGGTAAGCCCCCCTAAAACCGACAAGTTAAGGAATGTGCATATATGGAGAGAGGAGATAATTATACTATTGTTTTTCAGTGATAGCCAATAGAATTACAATTCCAACCCAAGTGATTTCATACTTTATTGATGAAAATTGAATTAGTTCTGAATTTTCAAAGTGTGCAGCCTTGTTCACTGGGTGGCCAACAGTAGGTACCCCCCATAACCAACGACCAAAAGTAAGGGTCTTGACTAATAGCAAACTTCTATTTGGAGCTCAGTTGGTGGTAATGGGATGGAAGAGGGTTGGATATACCCAAGTTTTATAGGCGTTGGCTATGAGTTTTTGTTGGTAATGGAGAGGCTTACCTTAGCATCACCTAAAAGTTGCTTCTCAGCCTCTGCAATTTAGGATTCTAAGGGTCTTCGTCTGCCCATGCAATGGTAAATTTTACACATGATTCATTCAATTTTATTTTTTGGAAAATATCATTTTTTTGTCTAGGTGATGACCCATGTAATGTCAAGGTGCTACCTGTAGAATGCCTAGATGATACTCATCTAGGTGACACCCATCTAATACTTAGGTGATACCCATCTAATACTTAGGTGATACCCATCTAATACTTAGGTGATACCCATCTAATACTTAGGTGATACCCATCTAATACTTAGGTGATACCCATCTAATACCTAGGAGTGTGTGAA
Organism: Bryoerythrophyllum caledonicum; assembly: GCA_963971425.1. NCBI lineage: Eukaryota > Viridiplantae > Streptophyta > Bryopsida > Pottiales > Pottiaceae > Bryoerythrophyllum > Bryoerythrophyllum caledonicum. The sequence continues at coordinate 32,859,275 of OZ020516.1, read as the reverse complement.
TCATTGTGCCAAAGAAAAATAGTTCTTTTGATGGACAGGTGCCGAAAGTGACCACTAAGTACAATGCTTAAGATTTTGCTTGAGCTTCTGCTACTATAGGAGTGCAACAATATGAGCAAATTGTTAGACTGGATTATTTTAATTTTATAAGTCCATGGTTTAAGACTTTTCCCACATCTCAAGTTTTGTGCTGAAGTTTTCCTTTGAAACGCTTGTAATGGAAATAGAACGTCTCATTTCAATATCTAATCTTACATGATCGAACTTTAACCCTTTTCGTGAATATTGCGTAAAATGTGCTTAACACCCAACTCTTAGTGGAATAAATTATAGCGTTTGAAGTCAACGTATATTGGCAATGAAAATTGTGGATTTTGCAGGGTGTACTACTTTATCAATCAATTTAATCTGAAAGAATTTTAAAAAAAAATTTAACCCGAAAAAACGCTTGGCTATTTCTTGGCAAAATACATCAAAATTGCTCATTGAGGTGCAAAGTGTGAAAATGAGAAGTAAAGTTTTATTTCCACTTCTATCCATTAGATCTCAGCGATGCCATCTTGTGAGGGGTAAACAATGAGCGGGAAGCGGTGAGTAAAAACAAAAAAACAATCCACGGTTAGCTTATACTACTACAAACACATATGCACACATTTTCATAAACTTTGATTGGATGGATTGAATTGAAGCAAAAACAAAATCATCTTCTCTACAATTCAAGGGTCAACACACTTTAACTTCACTTTGGTATCAAGTTTTTGCATTACAAAAGTTCTAAATTTTATACCATAATGATGTGCGTGATGTTAGTTCCTCCTACACTAGTTTGCCGAGGTCAAAAGAAAAATAAGCATTTTCTTCCCAAAAAAATTGTGCAATGAAGGGAGGATCAAAATTTGATGTTAAATAGTATTCAAATTTGTTGATTTTTTAAAAAGAAATTTTCAATTATATTTAATAGAAATCTCACATAGAATACAAGGCCATAACAAAAGATTTTGAATGCTTTGCATGCCTGTCCTTGAAGATGGCATAACTTTTTTTAAAAGTCCAATGACAATAAAAAATTATATTTCCACATAGCCCTTATATTCTTGCTTCTTTATACAAAATTTGAAGAACTAGAAATATTAATCACCGTCATGGAAACGTGCCTAGGAATTGCAAAAGTCCACCTTGAGACCTTTGATCTTTAATGGTTAAATGGACAAAGTTCAAAAGTGCACTATGTTGATGGCTCCACATTGACTTACAACACGTGAAATAAACATTAATGTAAGATTTCTCATGAATTTTTATCTTTGCTCTAGTATTGTATGATTGTACATAAAGATGCTTCAAAACTTATACAAATCAAAACGGACGTTTTATATGTCATTTAAACATAGATATTATGAACACATTGGAGAGTCCCTTGAGACAAATTTTGATCACGGTTTAGACCAAAATCATTGTGCATGTGCATGAAACAATATATGATATACAGGATTATGTTTCTAGGTATTGACTATATTTATGTGTATTTTTGGTGTATTTGGCAATGTATTTTGAGGTATTTCAAGAGTTCTCAACTCCAAACCATGATGTGATTTTTGATAAGCGTGTACACAATTTTGGAGTTCACAATCTAATTCCTCACATTATTCATGCATAGTAAGATTAAAAACACAATCAAGGACCATACAGTGAATCCATGGTCACTAAAGTATAAGAATTCCAGTTTGTTAAGGGGCCAGCATTAATAAAGTGCTTGTTTATTAAGTTTATGCTATGAATGTTTACAGGATAAGGATATAAAGAACAAGCCTAGACCGTACTACTTCTGGATACTAACTAAGTTAGTGATCCCAATTTTCAGACAATGGTGTATAAATTGCTACAGTTTTGATGCTAATTCCACAAATTTAAAATAGTACCTTTTCAAACATTTAACATATGCAATTTTTTTAAATAACTAATCTTTTGGTGAAAGTCATGAGATAGTACAGTCGGCCCCCTTTCTAACAGCCTCGTTGGGTCTGCCTGCTATATTGAGAGGCTGCTATATTGAAAGGCTATTCTAATGGAAGGGGGGGGGGTAAATGAGTGTACTCCAAGTATTGTTGTTCTAGGGAGAAGATTCGTTCTGGTTTCAACTGGTTGTTATTAAGAAATTGTTGTTGTATCAGATGCTTGTGTAAAGAGACTTGACTGTACACTTTTTTTGAAAGTCATTTCCAAAAAAGAAAGAGGAGAAAAGCAGGGTGAGGATTTTTAATGCACCAGAATATATCACATTGCGTTTCATGCTCCAATGAAATGCATGAGTAGTAATGGCAAAATTAATGCTCTTGGGCCCTACCCAATACAAGCTAAAGCTTCCCTATTGTACCTCAAGTTTCCAATGATATGACCAGTGGATCACCACATCTTTCCCAAGCCAATTTACCATTTGCATATGGTCCAAATTACTAACATAAGACCATAAAGTACCGGATGATATGTGGAGTCACCTTCTTTTACTTTCAGGAAAACTCTAGTTTATTACTTCATTTCACGTTACAATAGAAGTATTCGGCACTTGTCATCATTGATAATTAAAAGATGGTTTGCAATGACCAACAAGTATACCAAAGAATGGCCAACTTTGATGGAAATTGTGAGTATTTGGGATACTAGTTGGTCATCTAAGACCATTGTTCTAATAGCGCTCAACCCCAAAATGACGAAGAGTATGTTTCATCAAAACCACCCCAAACCTGCCTTTTTAACCCCTACAAGCCCATGGCGATTTCACACCAAAAACACTTCAAAATTGTTGATTCTAGTGCAATGAGTAAGCAAGGAAATAAAACCTTACATATATCCTTTTGACCGTAGGATCTCTATAGAGACTTACTAAGTAACATACTCACAATAGTTTCATGCACTTTGACCGCACGGATCAAAAGATTATAGTGTTTGAAGTCAAGAAAATGGTTCATTTTCTTCCCTGCGTTGAGTGGATCACCAGACTTTGACTTCACTTGGTATTAAATTTTTGCACTACACAAGGTCTAAATCTTTTACCATTGTGCACAGCATGATGTTAGTTCCGTATACAACAATTTTTAGAAGTAGAGAAGGGGTGTAGGATATTCAAAACAAGTGTGCAAGGTGTGGAGGTTCAAAATTGTCAATTCACGTTTTATTTTTTTGAGAATTCAACATGTTTTAGAATGATAATCTAAACAACTGATTAGAAGGTTTACACCACTTATTGTTGTAGAAAAAATAAAAAGTGAAAAATATGAAGATCTCTAGGTTTTATGTAAAAAAGATGAAGTTTTTTTCCTCACTTGCCCGAAATGTGTCAAAATGTGTCAAAATGTTTTTTTACACTAAGGACAATAATTTTTTTTGACATATTCAAATAATGTAATACTCTCTACATGTATGGAAAATCTCAATGTCAATAGAGACTTCTAGCAAAATTTTGGAGCTGCCCGGAGTCCCCATTTCTAACTTTGAGTGGTACTAACGTTCAAACCATGAATCCAAAATAAATAAATAAAATATCTTCAAGGAGCTTTTATTTGGGAAAATCTATTATAAGGGTTTTTTTTAAAAAAAAAATTGAATAGTAGGAACTTAGCCAAAATCCAAAACGTATGCCCCACATACACTTGGGCTCTTAGGGTTTAAGATGAGATGTTGCAGGACTAATTGAAGTTGTTACTATTTTCAACCAAAGGATCTCAAGTTAAACAATACAAGAGACAATCAAAACAATCCATAAACTTTGACCACTTATGTTGTAAAATACATGCATTTACAAAGTGCAGTATAATGGAATTCTTCTTTTGTGGTCAAATAAGGTCATCGTGCTTTGACTCAAGATATTTACATATTTTTCCACTACACATGCATAAATTTTATGGATCTATATTCTACCTCGTGTTAGGTCATGGCATGCCAAAAATCACTTGTCGTGTTTAGTAATAACCTTGTGTTAAGTAACTGGTGGTGTTCAGAATAAGAGATATGGACTTGCTATGAATAGGGATATAGAAAGTAGCCATTTACCTAGGAAAGTCATTTATTTTAAAATAAAAACATAGTCGGTGGATCTTAAGATCCAAACTGTGGATATAAAAAATTATGTCTTCTTCTACAAGTAGGAAAAAACGTCTTATAGAAAATGTAATCACTATGCATTTTAAGTGAGAGAAATGAGGATTGCTAAGAACTTCCTTTCATTACTATCCACCTCAAAAATTTGCACTATTGGCTCTACATTAGTATTATTTAGCTCTATAGTATCCTGCCGTCCTGCCTGCCCTACCCGCCCTCCCCGTTTAAAATTCAAAACCCTAAATTTGAGTTTTGAGCGTTTTTGGAAAGAAAATAGACAAATTAAAAAAAAATCTCCACAGAGCTACAATTGACTCCAATATACCAATTTCAGAAACTCATGATCTAAATTGACAGAGGTGTAGGCTACCCGAAATCACTAGAAGCCCACCACGGGACTTTTGGTCTCTAGGTGCTAAAATACCCTTCTGTAGAGTTAGTTAGAGTTTCAATGATGGCTTGAAAGAAATGGGGAGTTCATTGGATATCTTATTTTAGAAAAAATGTTATGTGTAGGGAAAGTAAGGGTCTATTCGCACCTGGAGGTATGTACCTGCTATTGGTGGTTCCTATTTTCATTTTATCTCGAAACTTGTAGACCTATTCATACTAGTTAACTGAGAATTGGTTTGAGTAGTTTCCATCCATTGCTGTGAGGGGTGGTAGGAATGAAGGCATTTGCACTCCAACCACTATTTGCATGGTCATTAGCTATTTCCTTCTGACACATTGAAGAAGAGATTCAGGGATGGATCTAAAATTGTGGGAATTGTTTACCCATGCATCATGCACTAAAAACAAAACCCATACTTGACACTTTAAGTTGCTACAATGTTGGCAAATATCTTAAGGTGACCTTGAAGGCTGAAATTGGTACCTCTCACCTACTTGCGATGATGGGTAGATTTTGTTCTACAGAATGTTCATTTTACGAAGATTTAAAAAGCACATATATCCCTTCCACCAAATCCAAACCACCGCCTTACCTTTGCTCTACCTCCACTATCTAGCTCATATTTTCATCCTTGCCATGTCAGTTCTATAACTAACACCATTTCTGGTGCGAGACCACATTTTCCTAACACCGCCTTAACACCCCATGTACCTCCAGGTGCGAATAGACCCTAAGGGACTCTTTAGGCGTGACACCCTGCACTACCTAAACCTCCCGAATCTGATTTTGACTGCCCGTATGGCCTGCGTGGGATTTTCTATGTGAGGTTATGCTGCCCGGGATTTTGCGTGTGAGATTTTTTTAAGCGTCTCGGTTATTCTGGGCCGCCTGAATGGACATTCTACAAGGAGAGGGTTGCCTGATTCTATTGACACAATAACTGTGTTGGTATTACAAAACTCCATTGCCAGGTTTGGTGAGTTTGATTCACAGACCCCATGTTTTTGAGGATGGTGGGTCACAATATCAGATTCTGGTTGGATAGCCAGCTGCGTCATGGATCCAATCTCCAGTGCATGTGAGTGTGTGTGCCAACTGCAATTACGGTTCAATTGATGATGAATCTCTTGGGAAGTTAGCTCATTTCCTTCATGTGTTTCTTTTACCAAGTATATGCCAATAACTACCCACCAATACATTTACCCCCACAGTGAAACCTGGGACAAGTAGCTGCAGTGGCTTCCTGTCTGTTGTACGGTACAACCCTGTGATGACGATGATGATGCACTGACTTATTATAGTAGAGTCCGGAACACTTTGATCACCCCTTGAACAGTTTGGGGCCCAGGGCTAACTCTAGGTTAGTGGCTGACATACCAGCAAATGAGCTGGCATGGACTATTTCTACATGAGCTGACATTGTCAAAAGCTCCATATGGATTAATAACTATTTATAAAAGCATTCATCCACTGTCTACATACAAAATTGCCATACATTATGGTTTACCCCATTCCAGTACACTAAAATTGGTATTAAGTGTTATGCACGGTAAATGACTTGTAAATGTTATAAGTTTTTACTCGTGATAAATATTTTTACCAACTATGTTTACAATGATCCTCTTCTTTGGATAGTACATACTGGTGTGCTCTCAGTAAAAATATTAATCAAGTGTAAAAATTTATAGCATTTATAAGTCATTTACCGTGCATAACACTAAACATCCAAACTGTTGGATGAGTAATTTGGCAAAGAACTTTGATTAAGCCATTGTTTACTGGGCATGCATTACCAAACACCATATTTAATGTGCCAATCTCATCATGCGGTATGCTTGCAACGTTGCAGTTGTCAAATTCTAAAATGTGCATATTTTGTAAATGAGGATAACATTGATCTTAAAAGTTACCCTACATAGTGGTCACTTTTGTAAATAATTAGTGAACCCTAAATTTCCAAGAGTCCCCTCGAGACTCTAGAAGGTTTGGGCAAGTTCCTACTGTGTCAATTTATAACATATAAAAAAAAACTAAATTGTAGATAGACATTACTAAAAGCTTTGTGTGAGTCCAATTTTTTCCTAAATCCAAAATTGAAGGCAAAAGTTATAAGGTTTTGAAGTTCAAATGGGAAAACACGCACGTCGGGCAACTCCAAAAACATTTGCTAGGACACTCTATTGAATGTGAGATTCTCTATACTAGCAAATAATATTATTTCCTTTCATATTGTAAAAAGAACTCTTGTCTTTAGTGAAAATAGCATATTAATCCAAGTCAAATATTTTCAATCATTGTCACACATTGTGAAACAAGGTATCCAAAATTCTTCTTCGTTTCCACATAAAACTATGAGATCTTCATTTTTTTACTTTTTTTTTTTCCCCACAACATTGTATAGTGTGAACCTTCTTATTGACCATTCGGATTCTCATTCTGAAACACATTAAGCTCAAAAAATAATGTAATGTGAATTGACAAATTTTGAACCTCCACTACTTGCACAATATTTTTTGAATATGCTACATCCTTCCTCTATTTCTAAATATTGGTGTACAAGGAGCTAATATCATGCTTAAAGTAATGGAAATTCATTTAGACCTTGTGTAGTGCAAAAATTGGACACCAAGTAAAGTCAAAGTCTGCAGATCCATTAAACGCAGGGAACAAAATGAACCATTCTCTCCACTTCAAACTCTACGATCTTTCAATCTTTGTGGTCAAACTCTATGAAATTTTGTAAGTATGTTGCTTAGTAAGTCTTAATTGAGATCATATGATCAAAATTAGAAATAAAAGTTTTGGCTTCCTTCCTTATTTATTGCACTAAAACGAGCAATTTTGGAGTGTTTTTTGTGAGAAATTGTCAAAGAAATTTAGGGGTCAAGAATGGAGAATGTCCAAAATTTTGGGAAAACTCAAGAGATTTGTCTATGTGATACTTATGTAATCTCAAGTTGATAGTTATGTAATATATTGCCAAGGTGATACCTACATAATGCCAATGTATTATCGCAATGCCTAGGTGAAATTTAGAGTTGATTCAAAAGTACCTCACCAAGAAACTACTTTGGGCAATCGTAGCTTTATCATTAAATCTCGGATCTAGGAAAAATGTTCTACTCCCACAAGCTTTTAGTATTGTCCATCTATAGTAAAATTTTAAAAGAGGAATGTTATACATTGATACCATAGGAACTTGCTCAAACCTTCAGATGTCCCCTAAAGGGAATCTTGGGAATAATGTAAATTTTGTATACTTTGAAAAATGTAAGTTTGGGTTGGAATATCACCAAAACTCAAGTATCATAGAATGTTCTACAATTACCAAGGAATTGTGTTCGTTGGGCATATTTGAATGTTTGGCGAATGGCATATTAGAGTACCAAGAAAGTATCACCAATTAAGGGGGTTTCATAAGGTGACCAAGGGTCGAGAGGCGGATTGCTACTTGCAATTCGATTGGTCTAGAATCTCAAAATCGGCCTTTGTCACCTTCTTGGCTTTCACACACGGACCAAGGGTTAAGAGGCCAAGGGCGTCTAAAATGCCTATATGGCAACACTTTTTGGAGGTTTTGGCGCCAAGAGTTCCCTCACTCGAGAGAAATTTGGGTTTCTATTCTTGTTTGGACCAAACTCTTGCCAAGGTGCCAAACATTTTTTTCATTAAAATATTAAGATTTGACAATATCTCAACGTTTAGATTGAAACAATAACTTAATTTACCCTGAATTTTTTTACACTAGATTTTTTACCCAAATTTGTTACTTGTTTACTCAAAATTTTTACCTGAAATTTTTACCTAAAATCTTGTTATACGAATTTTCGCCTAAATGTTTTTACCTGAAAATTTATGTGTCGGTGCATATGCTAGAATTTTTTGCGTAATGAGCTTTTTAACAATTTTCTTGATTTTTTAAAACAAAAAATATGTTCCCTTACAAACTCCATGGCTAGAGAATGTGACAAAGGAAAATTCCATAAAAGTAAGATCCTTAGGAAGTAGGAATTTGCCAAATGGTATGGGTCTCTCAACTCGGTCCCTCAGGCTCACACTACAAGGACCCAAACTCCGCAGATTACATATTTTAATATTTTTTTCCAACTTGGTTTGGTCCTCATCATCGTTCAGTCCACGGCCCCCCTGTGAAAACCCCCTTTCTATGTAAAAAAAATGATTTTTGGGAGAGTCAAAGATGAAAAGATAGGTTCCATGGGTGGGATTGCAATGCCGACAGAGTGGGATCATAAATCCGAAACAGTTGGCTTATCAAAAGAAGGAGTATTTTATAGTTCGGTGATGGGGTCAACCTGTCGGCAGCCTGATTCACATACTGTACCAGCACACGAGTGCTCTGCCTTATCTGCTTATGTGTGGGTTTTCTAAATAAAGTCACTTAGCCTTTGGACGGCGCCGGGGTTCCTGCCCATCTCTCTGCATTTGGGTTTGTGATAGAATCATGCTCTAACCTCTTTTATGTCACCTTTAACAATACCATGCAGCATATCCTTGAGCATTCGCACCTCACATGGTGAACTGGCCTGGTGTAGACAAGTTCACCGTGTGAGATGTGGCTGTAATAAGTTGTTGGCCTTTCTCCCAGGACAAGATCCACACCGTCCTCACAGCACGAGTGTGCACAAACCCTCACTGAGCCAAAAGCTGCCTGTCACCTCAGCCTCCCTTGATCTCCAGAGTAAACCAACATACTAGAATACACCTAGACAAGGCAGGGTAGGATTTCCATTCTGGCCATGATATGAGTGTTTTCTGCGGGGCCAAGCGCCATCCACTCACTGCGCTAAGTGCCGCTGCAAAGCTTCTTTGCATATTCACCCGGTGAGTTGCCCAGATGCTCATTGGGCGGGCCTACGCTGCGGATGCTCTTAGACTTGTGATATTAAGTTGGATCATAAGTATTCTAACTTTAATTCTTTATGGCCAAGCAACCCATTTCGAGTCGTTTTGGCAAGATAATCTTGATAGCAATTGCTACAGGGCACCTCTATGAAAGATTTAAACTGTGAAAAAGAAGTAGAGGAAGATGGGAATCTATTGAGACAATCGCGAGGAAAATCGGTGCAAGCATTGGCCGACAACAATGATTTCCGTGAATGGGGGTTGTGATGAATGTACCTCGTGCGTAGATGTTATTGTGCATGATCTAGACCACTTGTAGATTCATGCAGGCTAAATAAACTCATCGGCCATAAAGGGTTAAGCATTAAATGTCACTTAGGAACTATATGTACACACACATATTTTAATAATAGAATTCAAAGAATGTATTAAAGTTTTGCAAGACTTACATCTTTGAAATGAAGATTCCTCAACTAACATCTTTCAATTTGAGGTCATTTCAATCAATCTCAACCTTATCATGTTTAACTCCTAAAGGACCAAGGCATTGTAGAAGGGAAAACCAATCCAAAACTGCCACTACCATGAAGAGGCATAAAAATCACATTTTTGAGAAAAAAATTGCACTTTTAGCCGGAAGATCTTAAAATAGATTCTATATGAACATACCATGGTTTTTTTTGTTGCAATCCACTGCACGTATTTGGGTATAAATGTTTGACTTGGATTAGAATGTTATCTTTTACTAAAGACAAGATTTGTTTTTGACACTATGAAAGGAAATAATATTACTTGCTAGTATTAAAAATCTCACATTCGATAGAGTGTCCTAGCAAATGTTTCTAGAGGTGCTTGACGTGCCCGCTCTCCCCGTTTGAAATTGAAAACCCTATAACTTTTGCATTAAATGTCGGGTTTAGAAAAGAATTGGTCTCCCATTGAGGTCTAGGTAATGCCCTTCTATAGTAAAATTTTCAAAGAGGAATGCTAGAAATTGACATCATAGAAACCTGACCGAACCTTCGAATTGCCATTTATGGACACTTGGTCCTTTAGAGGTTAAATACGAGACCATATTGTGGCCACTTCTAACGTTTTTGGGTTGATTCAAGTTGATCCCATATAATAACATTTTCTTAATGAGGGTATTTCAAGTGCCACAAAGACTATTGGTTATTACTGTTAGATGGTAAAATATATGAAGTGTGATTGGTAGTGAAATTGTTGGATGAATTATGACTTGTCATGACCTCATTTGGAACTAATAGTTGACAAATAACCTAGCTTTGGATACCGCTAATATAGACATGTGATAGAGGATTCCTAAGGTTTTAAGCCCATGATAGTAAAGGGGTTTTATTATAGCACTTTTCAATGTTGTCAACTCTTGCTCCTAAACTTGCATTAAAGCTTTGGGTTTACCGCACATATCAGAATTGTGTGTGAAGTCGTTTCAAGAGAGTTATTAGAGGTTGAAATTTTGTAAAATTGTGGTTAAGGTCAAATGGTGGTTAAGGCTAGTTTCATGCTCTTCTTGAAAATAAGCCAAAACAAGCATCAACTACATAATGGATTCTTCCACTAATACATATGTCCTCCCTTAAGTCAAGAGCGGACCACTTACACAGTCCATGCCTTGCATGCATATGACGTACTTCAATATTGGGCTGAAAAAATGGATTAGAAAAAATAGGTTAGAAAAAACAAGATAGAGGCTAACTTTACAACTAACTTGATTGTACGTCTATGTGAAGCCATTACTATAGTGTTTTTTTAACCAATATCACTTGATTTACTAATCTTATTGCAAATTCTATCAATTTGGGAAGTAATACACTCTCAAAAAGCTACATTTCCACATTTTTGATATAATGACGTCCATTTCCATAATTTAGTTCATTAATCCAAACCTTTCAAATGTTAGATATCAAAATTGTATACATATGAATGATAAAATATCATTAATACATGTCGATGAAGCCAAAACCCCAAAAGTTATCCTTCATAACAAAGCCTTTTGTCATTTGAACGTGCTCTTTGAGTTGAATGTGGCCTTTGGAATAATTCCTTTTGCAAGACCTTGTCCCATCGTACAGAGATGCTCATCCGATATTATGGAATTACTGAGAAAATTGGGGTTAAATTAGGACTTTGATTGTGTGGTGCAGGTACATCAAGGAAGATGTTGAAGTATCCATCAAAGGTAGGGGTGGAGTTCAACATGCTGGAAAAGCACGCGTCAGTGGTGGCGGAGTCCTCACAATTTCCATAGTAGAATCCATACATCATTTCACGTTTTCTATTCAAAATCCTATGGCTTGAAAAACTTGCATCATCATGACCATGATCATTCTACTATGACATTCACAAGATGTTGCAAGTTGTTGGGTCAGTATACCTCCGGTTAGCACTTAATTGTCATTAAGTTCAACCAAAGTAAATCGCTCCGGTGTCGTTCTTGCAGAGATCTATTGTTCTTTTCCTACAGAGAGTCTTCTGGACGGTTTAAACAAGTGACCGGAAGGCCACAGATCCTGTTTTAAGTAAGTGGCCGGATTCCCCATTGTCTTGTGACTTAAAGAGGCTAAACACCCACTGCCTCGTAACTTAAAGTGGCTAGACACCCACTCTCCCTACTCCACTAATCGGTGGACGGTTGTTGCTGCCGGGCCCACGCCCTCACAACAACCAAATGGCCATCCGGATGCGATCACGTAAAGGTAAATCCAGTCTACAATGACATTTCGATCGGTACTCTGGTGGTTCTACTGAATGAGCCTTACAGTTTGGAAGCGGGTCCCTTCTAGACATACACATCAGGCTTTTTCCCTATCGTAGGGGAAATTTCGGCCTCAACCGGAATCTAGGTTCACACGGATTTTCCGTGCCCTAGAGACTACCAGACACACCTCTGCAATACGCCTCTTTCCCTCCTGGCTATTTCCGGACCCTGAAGAATGTCAGGGCTCTCCCTAATCTCTTCTCCAGCTCTTCCAGGGGTTCTCTCAATGCAAGTCCCAACCGGTAATTTCAAATACAAACACTCTAACACTCAACATAAGAGAACTAAATCACCATACTCCAACCACAATGGATCCGTTCCTCACAAGAAAATACTCAATCACCATAAGTTTAAAATAACAAAATAGTGATAGATGGAAAACGTTCTCAGTGAGAGAAACAAAGTGATGAGCTTCCTAAAACTCATCTATTAAGTACTAACCAAATTTCATAAACTAGAATCCTATCAGCGAGAATTCAAAAAATCCTATCCTAATAGCAAAAAAAGTCTTATCCCTAAAAATCCGGAAATCCGATCTCATATCCAAAAATTATGGATCTCAGATCCGGATTTTCCACTCCTAACTGGTAAGGTAGTTTATCGAATTATTTAGCCTAAGGTTTGGCAACCGGGTGCAATCATGAGGACCATCGTTTAATCGCTACGAAACCTAAGTAACTAACAATTCCTAACTTCCAACCTAATCCTAAGCTAGGGAGTCTTCTGAGCACCCTTATTCTGGCTGCTCCTACGCTTAGGGGGTTCATCCACAACGCCCTTCGCCTTGTTTGTCTTCTCCAGAGTTGATTCCGGTACCTGACTCTTGCTTTCGGAAGCTGGGGTAGTCGGCTTCCGGTCGTCTATGGGTGGGCACTGCCTGCGTTGCCTTCTCAGCCATGCCGGCCGAGGTTTCCACCATGTCCTTCACGCTGGAAGTCTCCTCCGGAAGACCCCTGGACAATGGGGAGGTCGTCTTCCGGAGGGTAGAGGAAAGAGAGAAGGAAGGAAGCTGAAAAGCTGGAGGAGTTCCTTGAAAGAGCGTTGCCGGAAGCGTGCCCTTCTTCGACTTGAGGGTCTCTATGCTAGTCAGAGGGACCTTATTCCAGCTCATTGGTGATGACGCATCCGACGTACTAAGAATCTCCTCCTCTTGCTGCTTACCCTTTCTGGAAGCCCCCAGTGCTTTGTTTAACGGTCCGGCTTCATCTGGTGATGAGTCGAGGTCGATTGGTGAGTTCGGTGCCACTAGTTCCTTCCGGACTACGATGTTGGCCGCGTTGCTAGCCAAGAGCTGCATCTGGCCCCAAGTCCTTTCCATCTCCCGACCGTGATCCATGAGGAACCAAATAATCTGTCCGTGGTTCACCTTCCCTTCCTTCTCCAAGCGTTTGTTGAAAATGAGGCTCCGGTTGACCGCGTCAACCGGAAAACTCAGCGCCTCCCGAACTTCTACGAGTGCTTGAGCCAATGCCGTGGCCCTGTCCTTCGTCTTCTTACGAGCTATCCGTGCCTCCATTACTGCTGCTTCCGCCATCGCCAACTCATGTTGCAGCTTTGCACGTGATTGGACCAAAAGAGCTTGCTCCTCCTCCAATATAGTGAGCCGGGCTTTCACGTGACGGAGGTCCTTCAACCGGGGTAGAATCTCCGTTAACTCATCCACCTGGAGCTCGGTCAAGATCTCGTACATTAACTCCAAGCTATCCGCGATGAATTGGTTGAGCAACAAGGTCTGTTAGGCCACGTGCTTAAGCAACTCCATAATATCCTCCGCCGGTTTTCTGCTGAGTTCCGGAGGATCCGTCTTCGGTACTCGCGGCGGTTGTGTGGATGGGTTGCCGACGCCTGATCCGCGGAGGTCGTTTCTATCTGAGTCGGTGGCGTTACCGCTGGTTTCGCCTTTGGCTGCGTTGACCGACTTCGCTTCTGGATTTAAGGGGTTTCGACCGGAGGCAGCTCCGCTACTTCGGGTCCATCTTCGGAGTCGGTTTTTGGTCCGCCATACTTCTGAATGTTTAGAAGTTCTTCATACCCGTCCTCCTCTATCGGTGTCACCAGCTCCTGCTTCACGTAGAGGTGGGTCAGGTAAGACGGAAGCGGCAATCCAACTGTCTTCGTCTGGTGAAGGCCCTTGACCAACCTTTCCACGAGATCGTGCATCAGCAATGCCCAGTCGACGGTTATCTTCCCTTGCATGGCACCTAAGAAAATGTTCGCCCACTTGGACACCAACGCTTGGACTTCTCCGGATAGAATATCGGGTTAAAAACCCTATGACGATCCGCTTCTGGGGATAGATGAGGTCACTCGTCGTGAAGCCGTTATTTGGGTCTGCGTGACGGTTAAACTCCTCGTCAACATACTCGTCGTTCTTCTCCGGCACCTTCACCTCTCCGTCCCGGAAGCCATATGTATGTTTCCACTCCGTCGCTGTCCACCTCTCTGGATGAGCTCGGAGACTACCGTCGTATTGGTTGTCGGGCGCTCCGATCAGCTCTGCCACCAGACCTTCCTCCTTCGTGCTCCTCGCTACCTCCATGACTCCGGCGCACCCCATCTCGTCCCGGTAGTGATACAAAGTTTGCACGACCTTGTCTTCTACTGGATACTCCGGAGTCACCCTCATGATCGGCGGCCCTCTGGCGGTCGTGTTCTTCCGGCTCGTTCTCCACCTCCTGCCATTGGTAATGCTCAACCTTTCTTCTCTCCGGTCACACCTGCACGCACTAACCTCACAAAAGCACTCGATATACATAATACTTCTGGATGCTGAAAAACAAACGGAAGCTGGAGGGAGCAGAAAACGAGAGAGAGAGAGAGAGAGAGATAAAGCAGAAAACGACAAACTATGAAGAGTTCCTTTTCCTGACCTCTTTTATAATCGACACGATGTACGGTCATCCATAACGGTTGTGGTGTCGCTTCCAAAAAATCATGATGACGTTTCCGGCTTCCGGATACCTTCCGGAATACTCCGGACATTTTCCGATTATCCGGACGTCCGGTTACCGGAAAGGGGCTCAAGATCCCGTCGTTTAACGATTCCATATAAGCACAAAATCCTTATTTCTTATTTCTACCTAGTTGTATTAGTCTGTACTGCTCTATTCACTAATTTTTTTAATTTTTCACCTTTATTTACCGGATTTTTAAGGTTACATCCGGAACCTTGTGGGAACGGATTCCCACACAAAACTTAAGCAAATTCAGTATCTTTGTGTCCTCTTCCTGATCAATAATCTGCACCTCACATTTGATCTACCGAGAGAAAAAGACTCACAGCTTAAGAGTAGATCTCTCTCATAATCAATAAAACAATCATTCAAAATCAAACCCACCAAAAAAGTAACAGCCAGACACAAGTGGCGCATGATAGCCTATTGTGGTAGCTCTCAAAAAGAACAACCCCACATTTGCAGCAATAAATTGCACCTAAGAGCAACACAAAAAGGTGTTGCTTGAAGACTCGCATGGTCGGCCTTGCCATCAGGGATGAAGAGGCCAAGTATTAGCGAGACTCCCTTTTACAATTGGCAAGATGGAAAAGGTACACTATAGCGTTTAGAGTTAAAGAAGAAAAGTCCTACCTAACAATATCTCCATATTATATAAAAGAGGAGAAGAATACCAACAATGGAGTCATACATAAACTTAAGCAAAGATGGAAGGAACTATAACCTCTTTTCTCAGTATCAATTATTGAATGCAAACCTAATCTCCTCCACTCTACGCTCAAACCCTAGAATGCCGACTCCATGTCAAGTTTATCGGATGTTACAAACACACCACAATGGCAAGACAAACGCATATCTGAAGGCGCAAATTGTTGTTATACAAAGAAGATAAATTTTTAAAAAAACTTGGAAAGACACCATTTTGTTATTACCACCTTAGTTCTCACACCTTATCAAGATATGATGTATGTGATGATATCACAACAATATTACATAAAATGATATGATGTGATTAATAGAAAAATATGGTCAATAGTGCAAAAATTAAAATTGTCAAGTCGACATATGTTATAATTGCATTGTGTTACAAGTTCTAGAACATAAATCTGAGTCTGTTTTTCCTCCACTCCACCTATAGGCCTTTTGAGAGCTCACCTGTCTACTGTTTATATAGAAAGTTTTCAAAGTCGGAGAAATGAGCTCGCAAGAACTAAGTGCTAAACATATAGACATGGAACGTGGACCAAACAATGCAACACCCTGAAGAAGACAAGCAAAACATCCGATTGACAATTGACTGGTGCATCTGGAAAATAATCAATGTCCACATGCCATACACCAATCGTTGTGCGGCATGATTGTCAGACACATTTGTCATTGGCACGTCGTATTGTTGATGGTGTAGATGGCAACATTCAATATGTATCTCAGCAAATGAATATTTATTGCGGCATGTGTCACGCTTTGCATTGGTTGGAGGAGCGCATGGTTTAAAGGAGCTTAACAAAGGCCAACCTACTATTAACCATTTACATCAGTTGATGGCCCTTCTTGATCCCTTGCCAGGCTTGCTGCCAAAGAGACATACGAGAAACAAAGAGTTTTAAAAAATCCTTCCAAGCGTACAACAAAGTTTTGGCGTTCACATCTCTAGGGGACAATATTGATCAGCATAATGCCTAAATGAAAACTACACCTTCTGAATTTAAGGCGAGTTGTATTATAGAATGGGCAAGTTTTCACAGTTGTATTTTGCGGATAAGCATGCTGCTCTAAATTAATAATTAAAAACTTTAAAAAGTTTGGATTATAATATAATGGAGTCGCTCTAAAACATGTTATCAAAGCATTATCCTTACATTCAACTTTTAAAAAGTATTCAACAACATTTGAAAGCGCATTCGGTAGTGGACCGGAACTTTGTCCATTGGCTTTGCGATCTCAAGATTGACAAAGGTATAACATCTCCACAACAATGGATATTATGACATTTACAAAAAAATCATGCAATCAAGCCCGTTTGGTGTCTCCAACAAGTATTATTTTGTTAATCAATTTGGTGGTACTTGGAAGGCGTATTTGGATAATTTCATCATGAAGTCAATGCAAGGGCAATACCAGATTGCGTTGGGAGTTGCCCGTCCAGAATTGCCGCATTGTTGCTATACAAAGGCATGACCGCTCATTCAAGATTTTAAATTTTGATTGAATTGGACTTGACTTAGTATACATCTGTAAATAAAGTGATTTGACGGAAATGATATGGCCCACGAAGCTTATATTGTAGGACGAGTCGTCTATGGTCAACAAGTTTGATTTTGAAGTTGTTGACTATATGCTTCGCAATATAACTAGGTAGTATATGACCTTTAGAGAAACCTATTTTGTAATGTCCGCCGGTTTCAAGTAGATTCTGCTTGTTGTTTCAAAGAGCTTGGAAGCAAACATTGTTGCAACATTAATGAAGGAGTCTTAACTATAGAATCACATTGGAGCTTGCACCTTCAACCAAAATATGCTTTTCGTTGTAGCCTCCTGAACGCTTTGCTGACTTTGGAAATTAAATGTTTGTAGATTGGATTCTGCGCTTGGAGAAGGCAAGAACATTGTTGAGAAATATTATGTTTGTTGTCCGCCAAATATAATTTTCCTTTCGGAGACATAAAGGGTCTGATTGACAAAATTCAACCCAAATTGTGATTGACCGTGGCAGAAGGGATTTTTTTAGCAATTCCGCTTTTCTTGAGGCACGCAATGATGATATGGCAGAAAACAATGTTGTTGTGCTTGACATGGTGCCTAGGGCAACTTAAGTTTTATTGAGTGCTGACAAGGTGAACGGTGAAGGTGGTGCCAACTTGACATTAAACACGTTTTTGAATATGCTCAAAGTGAGCAGATGGCACCTCATAAGCTTACGCTCAAAGTTGGCACAACGGTGATGCTTCTCTGTAATGTGGACGCATCAAATAGAGTAAGGTAGAGGCACCCAATTCCGATCACTTAACCCTTAAATGACAATTCATGGCCTGGGCGGGCAGCCCGAAATTAGATCACGGCATCTTCTGTACTTGGACATCAATGAATAGTGCACTTTTTGAACTTGGGCATCATGAATAAACCAATCAATGATGAGCTTGCAACCTCCTAAACGTTATCAACCTACCTACCACAATCCTTTCAAAGCACAAATCACTCATACAAATTGTGATTTGAATTGTAAAATTTCACTTTGTGAATGCATCAAAAGAAGGTGATTAGAATGATATAAAAAAATAAGTGAAAAGTTGAGTATAGGAAGAGCTACAGAGAAGATTCTGTAGAAACCAAGCCCCTCGGGCTGGCTCTGACGTTTAAGGGTTAAGCCAGTTGGGGACTCAAATGACATTGTATGTCAAAAACATTTATATAAAAAGATGCGGAATTAAAAATGAAACTCAACGAATATTTTTCAAATTTAATCATAACGATTTGGAATTGATATAGAATTTGAAAGCCCAAAAACCACCGGAGCCCATAATCAAAGTGTAGAGTTTGGTGCCCTCCTTTGCCCAATGCCAGTAAATGAGAGTGAGTAAAAGGAAGAAGACATGCCATGGATAACCAACTCATGGAAGGTACTTGTTGCAAGTCGTCGAGTCAGTATGCCTCCAGAAGGCACTCAATTGCCATTAAAAGCTTCCAAAGTAAACCACTTCGGATTCGTTCCCATAGAGACCTATTGTTCTTTTTTGAATATACTACTAAAACTACCAAACGCTACTCCACAAGTTAGATTTCGTATTCATTCTTTTGCTCATCTCCGGATCCTTCCAGAGTCTGGACGTCTTACAATAGTTGCTAGAACTAGTTTTTGGACAACTGAACGGGAGTTTTATTTATCTCTATTTCTTCTCAGAGAGTCTTCCGGAGAGTTTAAACGAGTGACAAAAAGGCCACTCATCATGTTTGTGTAAGTGGCCGGATTCCCAACTGCCCTGTAACTTAAAGTGGCTGGACATCCACTCTTCTTATTCCGCTAACGAGTGGATGATTGTTGCTGCTGAGCCAACTCTCTCACGACATCCGGATGGCTATCCAGACGCGGTCACGCAGAGGACAGTCTAGACTACAACGACACTCCGGCGAGTATTAGGTGATTCTACCGAGTGAGTTTTACGGTTTGCAAAGTGGACTCCTTCTAGACATACACATCAGGCTTTTTCCCTAGTTCCGGGGTAGATTCCGGCCTCAACCGGAATCCGGGTTCACACAGAGTTTCCGTGCCCCAGAGACTACCAAGCACACCTCTGCAATACGTCTCTTCCCCTCTTGGCTACTTCCAGACCCCAGAGAGTATTAGGGCTCTCCCTAATCTCTTCTCCAACTCTTCTGGGCGCTCTCCCGATGCAAGTCCTAACCGGTTACCTCAAGTACAACCACAATAACGCTCACTGCAAAAGATCATAATCACCACACTACCATCGACAATAGATTTGTTCCTCACAAGAAAACACTCAACCCCACAAGGTTTAGATAGCCAACATAGTGAGAGGTTGAAAACGTTTTTAGTGAAAAAAACAAGATGATGAGTTTCCTAAAACTCATCTATTAAAAACAAGCTAAAATCCTAATTTTAGTTCTACCTTATCTGCAAATTATCCAAAAAATCTTATCTTGATAGTCAAAAGGTCCTAGAATTCAACTTCCAGATGTTCGATAATTCCTGGCTCAGATCCAAAAATTTTGGATCTGAGATCTGGATTTATCGCAATTTAAATCTAAAGAGTGCACAAAATTTCCTAACTCTAAGCCCAAGTCTAACTAGGGGGTGTTCTGAACACCCTTGAGCCTAGACACCTTCGCCTAAGAGACTCCTCTATCTCCGTTCCGGCCGACTATGGTTGCTTCGACTGGATCCGGAAGCTTGTGCCAGTAGCTCATCCGGAGACTGCACATCTGTTGATGCCAATTCTCCGATTGCTCTGATCTGCCTTCCAATCCGGTCCCAAAAACTTCCGCTTGGGCTGGGGGTTTCTTCCATGGGCTGCGCTATTACCGGTGAAGTGGACCGCCGGCGAACGTCAAGGGGTGATGTCGAGGAGAGCCGGAAGATCGGAGGAGTCTCTTGCGAAAGTCCCTTCGGAAGCACATTTTTCCAGGTCTTGAGCGTTTCCGTGCTGGGAAGAGACACTTGCTCTAGCTCATGGGGGAGGCAAGATTGGGAGTTGCCAACGTCCCATGTTGCTACCCGGAACTACCTGAATTTCCGGATGACTCTGTCACCTCTAGAATGGTGGGGATTCTTACCGGAGTGGTTAGATCTTCACGAGTCTGGGTTCCCCAAGTCGCTGGTCCTTGCAGAGCAGGTTCCCCACTAGCTCCTACATTCGCACCCAAGGCCGTTCCATCTTCCGGCCGTGATCGAGGAGGAACTAGATATCTGTCCAGGGTTGACCTTTCCCTCCTTCTCTAGAACTTCCGTAAAGAGGAAGCTCTAGTTGACCGTTTCAACCGGAAATATGAGAGCCGTCCGAACTTCCGGTAACGCCCGGACAGAGGAGTTTTCCCGCTCCTCGGCCTCATTTTGAGCTACATGCGCCGCTGCCAAGGTTGCCTTCATCTCATCGAGGTGCTCCTGGAGTCTTGCCCGGTCCCAGATGAGCAAAGCCTACTGGTCCTCAAACACCTTCATCCGGATCTCATTAGTCTGAAGCTCCTATACCCGTGGGAAGATGTCTGCAATCTCCTCGACTCCCATTTTGAGCAAGACCTCCTTGATGATCTGGACGCCGTCCACGTTTGTCTAATTCATTAGGGCAGCCTAGTGCGCCGCATGAGTCAATAACTCTATGAAATCTATTCCGGGATGTCCGTTGAGTTCCTGAAGCTGAGCCGGAGGTACCCAGGTGGTTGCTGTTGCCGGAAGCCCCTGATTTGTGTCGGTCTGCTCCTCTTCCGGTTGACTTGGATTGGTACGTTCCGGCTCCGGCTCCGGCTCCTTGGTCAATGACCTGCTGCTCTTCCAGGTGTTGGCGGCTTGCGGGAGAGGAGGAAAGTCGGGTGTGTCGAGATCTTCTCCGGACTCGACTTCCGGTCCTCTGTACTCCTGAATGTTCAAGAGCTCCTTGTAAACGTCTTGTTCCATTGGGGTGAGGACCGCATCTTTGGCCTATAAATGCGTCAAGTATAAGGGCAGCGGTGTTCCGGCCTTCTTCCCTTTCCGGAGGTTCTTGATCATCCGGTTGACCAGATCATTTATTTGAGCAGCCTAATCAACTGAGAGTTTCCCCATCATGGCGCCTAGAAACGTATAGCCCATTTGGAGACCACCCTCTTCGACTTCTCCGGATGAAAAATGAGGTTTAGAAACCCTACTACTAGCCGGGCATGGGAGTCACGGAGGTCGTTCGCGCTGTAGCCATCCTTCGGTAGGCGTTTTGCAAGAATTCTCTCTCTAGGAGTTCATCTCTTCTCTCCGCTAGCTTTACTTCCCCGTCCCGGAAGTCATAGGTCCGTTGCCATTATGGCTCAACGTAGTGCTCCGAATGTGCTCTGAGGCTGCCGTCAAACTGGTTGTCCAGAGTATCCATTAGTTCTGTGACGAGGTCCTCATCCTTGATTCCCCAAGCCACATGCATTAGGCCGACGCACCTCATAATCTCCAAGTAGTTGACCAAGACCTTGATGTCCTCCTCGTGTGCTAGGTAGGCCGGCATCACCTTGTGTATGGTGGGAGCTCCGGCGGTGGCACTAGAGGTCTTCAACTTCCTGGCAACGCGATCTCCTGCTCGTGCCATAATGCCGGACTAGCTGCTCATAATCATCTCTGATACCTGCATGCACTGTCCTCACAAAAGCTCTTAGCTACCGGAATACTTTCGGACTAAATAAAACAGAAGACGGACGGTTGGGAAGAAGAAAGAGAGAGAGAAAAAAAGAGAAAGCAGAAGGCGACAAAGAAGAATGGCGACTCCTTTTTTTTCTGACCCCTTTTTATATATGACACGCCGTACGGATTTCCATCAATGATGTCGGGCTCATGATGTCGTTTCCGGATTCCAAATGTCATTCGGAATATTCTGGACATTCTCCAGATGCTCCGGACGTTCGGTTTCGGGAAAAGTGCTTAATATAACACTGTTTAATGATTCCGGTTAGGCCCATAATCCTTATTCCTTATTTCTACCTTGTTGTACTATTCTGCACTACTCTATTAGCTAATTTTTTTGAATTTCCCCTTTTGTTTACCGGATTTCAAGGCTATATCCAAAACCTTGTGGAAACGGATTCCCACAGTACCCAATGCCTGTCGACCTTCTTCAACTTTCGAGGCAGGGCCACCAATGAGAATTCAATTGAGATGGAGCAACCCAAAATTGCACACTTCATGATCCAATGCCAATAATGACTAGGGTTTTCAGATTTCGAGTTATTAGTTTTGGGTTGCTTCATACACCAATTCATGCATTTACCATCTTCAAACACCATGCCATGCATACTCTACCGATCGTAATTGGGTCGCCAATCGGAATTGAGTGCCTCTACCTTTTATAATGGCACTAGACTCATTGTATGCCGTTGATTGGCCCTAGTGATTGAGGCGGAAGTTGTTACATGTGATCGTGCAGGGTATGCACATTCATACAATATATTTCTTGGGTTAATGAGAATGCCGGACTTCCTTTTTTGATATGCCGCATGTAGTTTCTGGTTTGCAACGCACACGCCATAACTATCAACAAGTCAAAGGCACAAACACTTGCTTAGATTAACGTATGCCTAAGGACATTTTGTTGCATGGGCAATTTTGTGTTGCAGTTTTGCAAGTGACGGCTCCCAAAATCTTTTTGTGCCTTGAGAAAGATGATTGGATAAAGTTGACAAAAGATGTGATGCCCCATGCGCAATGTTGTCTACAATAAAGTGCTTTGATGATTGTAGATAGTTTTCCATCTAACTTTCCAATAGTGATGTAACTTTGTGAAGTAATTTGATTTTTGCTTTCACATACATTTTCTTCGTTGGAGGACTACCCTTGCCTATCAGGGACGACATGGATCTACACTTGCAGATTCAAACGATTTTGGAAGTACTACACTTTCAAAAGCTACGTTTTCCACTTTTTAAATATAAGGACGTCTTTTTTTCATAATTTATTCCATTAACCCCTAAATGACCAAGGCAATTTAGAGGAATCACTATTCCATTGATCAAAAACTACAAGGATGAGCTTGTTGAGAATGTAACCGTAGATTACACTCTTCTCCTTTAGGACTTAATCCAAATGTGTGGGGTTACGTGCTTATATATATAATCATAATCTCGAAAAGAAAGATCTTACCCCTGGTGCACTACCCCAGTAGGCTGTAAAGGGTCTAAGTCTGACTTTGAGTAGTCCATTCAGAACATATTCACATGAGCACCTGGTTGTAAGTTTTTTTTTATTGTTTTTGGCACAAGACCTGGTTGTACTTGAGGCTTTGCACTCAAGTTTGCATTCGACCAATTGCCTTGATCAACTCATCGGGTTGAACAAGTACTTGCTGACCAAGTTAAGTACATAAATTTGGAATGTACATTTGGAATTACAAATGCCCCCCCAACAGGAACTTGTCTTGAACCTTGATCCACACGTCTGATCTTTTATTGCAGTTACATGACTGAAAGCAGAAGTGTGTTTTTAGACGTATACAATAGCATTGAAACATTTATAGGAGTAGTAATACAATAGTGCTTCCAATAGATTTTTAAATTGTCAAGTTCAAAATTTCTTCATTTGACGTGTTAGCATTCTGTGATATACTCCTAAAGGAACAAGATTATGCCTTAAAAGAATTGGTTTTAGTGTCATTAATAAGCATTCACAAACAATAATCTTCTTCCACTCGTAACTGTAGGTTCTTGTTAAACTCTTTAACCCCTAAGGTACCAAGACAGTTTTACACCAAAAACACTTCAAAATTAATGGATTCTAGTGCAATGAATAAAGAGGGTAACAAAAACTTTGATTTTTAGTTTTGACCGTAGGATCTCAATAAAGGCCTATTAATTAATACATGTACAAAATTTCATAAACTTTGACCGCACGGATTGAAAGATTATAGTGTTTGAAGTCAAGCAAATGGTTCATTTTCTTCCCTGCGTTTAGTGGATCAGCAGACTTTGACTTCACTTGGTGTCAAAAAATTTCACTACACAAGGTCTAAATCTATTACCATCTTGTTAAGCATGATGTTAGCTCCTTACACACCAATTTTTAGAGGTAGAGACCGGGTGTAGCATATTCAAAACAAGTGTGCAAGGAGTGGAGGCTCGAAATTTGTTAATTCACACTTTAATTTTTTTGGAACTTAATATGTTTTCGATTGATAATCCGAATGGTTAATATGAAGGTTTACATTACATATTGATGTGGAAAAAATTAAAAGTGAAAAATATGAAGATCTCTAGGTTTTATGTGGAAAAGAAGAAGTTTTTTTGGTACCTTGCCCGACAATGAGTGACAATGTGTGACAATGTTTGACTTGGGTTGGTATGCTATTTTTCACGAAAGACAAGAATTTTTTTTTGACAACATGAAGGGAAATAATACTACTTGCAAGTACTGAAAATCTCACTTTCAATAGAGTGTCCTATCAAAAGTTTTTGGAGGTGCCCAAGGTGCCCGCCCTCCCCATTTAAAATTCAAAACCCTATAACTTTTTCATCAAATGTCCAATTTAGGAAAAAATTGTTTTCCCACTAAGGTCTTGGTAATGTCTTTCTATAGTAAAAATTTCAAAGAAGAATGTTGGAAATTGACACCATAGGAACCTGACCGAACTTTCAAAATGGACCTTTTTGGACACTTGGTCCTCTAGGGGTTAAGGACGACACTTGCCACGAGGCCGGGAGATGACATAAGCGGGTACATTTCACTGCAACTCGTTACTATAGTGAGTACTCATCTATAAAGTGGATAAATTTCATTGTGAGTAGACACTACAAACATCACTATAGTTTGCCCCTCACACTTCGGCGCACATTCTCTCTACATTTGTTGGAAGCGCAAGGATTCAAGGAACTTAAATTAGATCGCTGATCAAATGGATATGAACTATTGTTCCACCACCTATGGACCTCTGGTCTTCAAAGGATTAATACTACCCAACTATAGGTTCTTGTTTGATACTATTAGATGAATAGCCAAGGGAGATGACCTCCTCGTTGCCTCTCAAAGAAAAGGAAGGGGATGGATGGGGTCATCTTCCTCTTCGTTGCTCCAATGTCTATGTTTAGGGTTTAGGATCACGGTTTAGATCTTGTTTGGTTTTGGGTTATAGGTCTTAGGGTTTTGGAGTTATTAGTGAAGTTTAGAATTTAGGACTTACTAGTAACGTTTAGAATTTAGCATTTTACGGGGCTATGGGAACGGGCAAGGGAATATGGCTACAAGAATAGAGAACGGAATGAAGAGGAAATGACCTCATTCATCCCCTTCCATCTCCTTAGGAGGCAATGAGGGGGTCATTTCCTCTTGGCCCTAGATAACAAATCGGAGTAATATAGCATTTTGAGGTAGTGTGACATGTATTATAGAAATATAATGCATGTGGGATAATATGGCCTTTACTACTGTACCCAAGGGTCGGTTTTGGCACCCTTGTGCCGAATTATTATTAACGTCTAAAAAAAGAAGCATGACATAGTTCTAATTACAGAATGTTCTTCAAAAATATATATTTTCACTATGTTAAAAATGATGTTTTTTGAAATGTTTATAGCGGAATCCAACCCTAGGGTACGGCATACAAATTAAAATAATATAGCATTTGGGGTAAATCAAGTAGTTTTTGCACCTTGATTTTATAAGGTAAAAATATTTTACTACCCTCACGAAATAAAATCATGCCGACTTTTCACCATAGCAAATCATACAACAGTAGGTATTTGTCCACTAATTTTTAGATATAATAAACAATTCTACCATGTCCAAACAATTTTGCATCATAAAGTGGTTCAATATCAAACAAAAGACATATACAACATCTTATCAAACTATGATTTTTCTTTCTCATGAAATAATGGAAAATACATAAAATATTTAAGGAAATAATGGTAAATACATACAAACAAAAATTCTTAAATTTGGAAAAAATAGTTGGGAAAAAAAATAGGTGAATAAAGACACACTTAAATCATCTCAATAATTTGGAATTTTTGTATGAAAATTTTGGTAAGTTTGGCCACACGGATTGAAAGATATCAGCCTTCGAAGTGAGACATAATCTCTTTTTGAGGTCATACTAAACACCTTCAACAAACTTCAACCACCTTCTATGGCAATTTTTTGCACCACGGGCCGTGAATTTATGATGCTAACTTGAAAAGGATCATGTTAGGCACATGTGCACCAAATTTTAGAAGTAGAAGAGGTGTAGAAGATGTCCTAAAAAATCATGCAATGCAACTATGTGCTGAGAATCAACAATACACTTTATATTTTGCATATATCATATCCTTCTCAAATTTTTGAAATTCACAAATCCGTACAGTAAATGCAAAGATCTCAATTTCTTTTCCAAGATAACTTTTTCTTTCTTTTAAAAGGACAAAAAATAGAATTTCTATTGAATTTAGAAGTTAATAAAGTTTAGTGACAATATTTGTGATTTGTCACACTGAACTGTTGCACTATTTGTATATGTAAGTGAAAATAAATTGTAACTTTTGAGTCGTAAGTCGGAATTCTACGAAATTTGTGTTTACGCAAAGCTAATCAAAAGTTGTCCATTCAACAAAAAAATCTCAGAAGAGAATGCCTAGAATTGAGAGCGTGGTACCTTACCCAAACTCAAAATGCCCCCCGAGGGGACGTTGGTTCTTTAGGGGTTATGCTCTAACACCTATGAGGCCGTGGCAATGCTGATTTTTGTGCTTTTGGTGTTGTAACTTTCACCATAATTATTTGTTGTTGTTGTGGTACTAAGAATGTACTTGGAACCCCGAGAGAGCTTTTCAACACATCTCGGATCTCCAATCCATGCATGCATTGATGAACTACAGTGATTTATGTGAAGTGGGGTCGGGGTCGCATTGAAATGTACCCATTGTGTACATGATGTTGTGCATAATCTACTACTGTCATAGATTCTCCCAGAACATGATTGTCCACTTAGGCAATAAAAGGATTAATAATTCATATCAGTGATTGAACCACATCAGTATTAAAAGAAAAAGGCAGTCAAGGCTCTAGCCTAGCATCTATCTCTTCACTTGAACACGCAATGATGTGGCAGACATTGCAATCTAGACTTTTACCACCAAAATACACAGAAGGATGTATGGAATTTACACATTCTTGCACATGTGGTCCCTGCTTGTGTAGATGCTTAGGCACTTGACTGACTTGTTCATTGCATCTCCTTGTTTGTTAGCTTTCCAACTTTCAAGCGCGGGTGGCCGCACGGATTTTGAAGCCAGATTCAGAATTTATCAAGTCTGCATCATATTATAACAAACTGTGACCACTATTCATACCACTTAAGGCATGAGGAGATCAGACAAACGTGTAAAGTCAACCAAATTGAATGGGTACATTATTGGTTAAATTTATTTTTCTTAACCTGTAAAGGACAAGGCTTAATGCAGCCTTATTTTTTCCGTTTAATCCGTTTTAGTGGGATAACCACAGTGACTACAGAGGCCAAAGAGCTGTGGCTCTTCTAGCTTTCTCCTGAAACCATTCAAAACCATATTTTCTCCAAAAAAATCCAATTCAGAGGGTTCATCTCCATAAACATAGAATTGTACATCCTTTTTGGCGATAGGATGGAGTCCCGGATGTTCATTAGTGGCAATATGGTGATATAGCAACGGCCAATAATAAAGCTAGCTGTTTACTATTTTCAATTGTAGGATCTTCAAGCTAGCTGCTACAAGTCATCAACCAAAATTTTTAGTAAAATTTGACCATGCGGATTGTATGATATATGCATTTGAAGAGTGCAATTTTTTTTTCCCTACTATGCACGGACAAGGCCAACGTACTTTGACTCAACATTATGGCATATTTTTCCACTACACATTGCATAAACTCAATAAATCTATGTTCTACCTTGTGTTAGGTCATTGCACGCCAAAAATCACAAGTAATGGAGGTGTTTACAATTACAAAAAAAATGGACGTGCAATGACTAGGGGTATATAAAGTGGCCCTTTACTTAGAAAAACAACTTTATTTTTTGAATACAGAAAGAATTGTTGTATCTAAAATCCAAACGGTGAATAGAATTGAAATTAATTATTCTAACAATAGATTTTTTTCAAAAAAGGTAAAATTCTTAATTACTATGCATTTTTAGAGAAAACAATGAAGATTGCCAAGGACTTTCCTTCACTACTACCCGCCTTTAACCCCTAAATTTCCGAGAGTTCCCTCGGAGGATTGTAGAAGGTTTGGGCAAGTTCTTGTGGTGTCAATTTACAACATTTTTCTTTGAATTTTTTACTAAAGATGGACATAACTAAAAGCTTTGTGTCAGTTCAATTTTTCTAAAATCCAAAATTTAATGAAAAAGTTATAGGGTTTTGAAGTTCAAATGGGGAGAGCGAGCACGTCGGGCACCTCCAAAAACTTTTGCCAAGACACTATGTTGAATGTGAGATTTTCAATATTGGAGAATAGTATTATTTCCTTTCATACTATAAAAAAGAGTTATTGTCTTCATTAAAAAATAGCACATTAACCCAAGTCAAACATTTTCACACATTGTCACACATTGTTGGGCGCAGTACCAAAAAAACTTCGTCTTTTCCACATTAAACTTAGAGATCTTCTTATTTTCACTTTTTATTTTTTCCACAACATTATGTTGTATGAACCTTCGCATTGACCGTTCATATTATCAATCTAAAACATGTTAAGTTCACAAGAAATTATAACGTGAATTGACAATTATTGAACCTACACAACTTGCACAATTTTTTTGAATATGCTACACCCCTCCTCTACCTCTAAAAACTGGTGTACAAGAAACAAGTATCATCCTTAACATGATGGAAATAAATTTAGACCTTGTGTAGTGCAAACATTTGACACCAAGTGAAGTTAGAGTCAGCTGATCCACTAAACGTAGGGAAAAAAATGAGCCTTGTTCTCAACTTCAAACGTT
The DNA here is from genome assembly GCA_963971425.1 of Bryoerythrophyllum caledonicum. Classification (NCBI taxonomy): domain Eukaryota; kingdom Viridiplantae; phylum Streptophyta; class Bryopsida; order Pottiales; family Pottiaceae; genus Bryoerythrophyllum; species Bryoerythrophyllum caledonicum. The sequence continues at coordinate 32,830,055 of OZ020516.1, read as the reverse complement.
ATAATCATACAATCCGTGCGGTCAAACTTTACAAAACTTTGTGAGTATGTGATTTAGTAAGTCTTTATTGAGATCCTACGGTTCAAAATAGAGATAAAAGTTTTACGTTTCTTCCTTACTCATCGCACTAAAACCAACAATTTTGAAGTGTTTGGTGTGAAATTGTCACAGAAATTGAGGGGTTAAAAAGTGCAATTTTCAACTCTACATTAGCACTATTCATCTCTATTCTACCATGCCTACCTGCCCAAGAAACATGTTTTTTTTATGTTTGAAGCACCATAGTTTTTTTTTCTATATTCCAAAAAAAGAAGGAATGAACTTCCCGCAAAGATAAACCATATTCCTAATCTCCCTAAAAAATTCAAGAAGTTATCTTCAAAATTGGTTTTTTAGGAACTTGCCCCAAATCAAATTGTGTCCCGCATGTACAAATGGTCCTTTACGGGTTAAGTTAAAGTTTGAATGGAAATCTGAGAATTGTTTGAATGTGTAAAAATCTTGCAAAATTTAGATGAAATTGCTCTTAACCCTTTACGGCTTGGAAGGCCCATACGTGGTCTCTTTGGAATGAAATCACACTACAACATTGAATTGAGGAAACATGGGCCACATAGTCTTTGCAATCGACATGCAACAAGTTATGACAATTCTGATGAGACCATTGGCGGACAAATTGGTGCCAGGAATCAATAGTCAACCTGATTCCTGTGAAGTGGGGTCGCGATGAAATGTAACGCCTCCATTGATGATGATCTACATTATCTATTACACTTGTAGATTCTTCCCAAGCCTCGTGAGCTCAAAGGCCTTAACCCCTAAAGGCCCAAGAGTCCCCTCGAGGGACTCTTAAGATTTGGGCAAATTCCTTTGGCATCAATTTATAACATTCCTTTTGGAAATTGATATTGTAGATGGACATTTCTAAAAGCTTCATGTGAGTACAATTTTTTTCCTAAATCCGGCATTTAATGAAAAAGTTATAGTGTTTTGAATTTCAAATGGGGAGAGGGGGCACTTTGGGCAACTCCAAAAACTTTTGCTAGAACACTCTATTAAATGTGAGATTTTCAATAATAGCATGTAATATTATTTCCTTTCATATTGCCAAAAAAAATTCTATTCTTTAGTGAAAAATAGCACATCAATTCAAGTCAAACAGTTGCACACATTTGTCACACATTGTCGGGCAAGGTACCAAAAAAACTTCTTCTTTTCCATATAAAACTTAGAGATATTAATATTTTGTAAATTTTATTTTTTCTACAACAAGATGTGGTGTAAACCTTCTTATTGACCGTTTGGATTATCAATCGAAAACAAATTTAGTACACAAAAAATAACACGTGAATTGGCAATTTTCAAACCTCCACTCCTAGCACAATTGTTTTGAATACGCTACACCTCTTTTCTACCTCTAAAAATTGGTGTTCAAGGAAATAACATCATGATTAACATGATGGTAATGGATTTAGACCTTGTGTAGTGTAAAAACTTGACACCAAGTGAAGCCAAAGTTTGCTGATCCACTGAAGGCAAGGAAGAAAATGGACGGATTTCTCTACTTCAAACACTATAATCTTTCAATTTGTGATGTTAAAGTTTATGAAGTTTTGTGACGATGTTACTTAATGAGTCTAAACTGAGGTCCTACGGTTAGATGAAGAAATTATTACTTTTTTGTTTCCCTCCTTACTCATTGCATGAGAACAAGCAGTTTTGAAGTGTTTTTGGTGTGAAAATGCCTTGGGCCTGTAGGGATTAAAGGAAAGAAATTCACAAAGGGAATTTTATGTTCCAATGCTTAAATTCACTCTTTCCCAGATGAAAGTATCGAACTTCTAAACAAAGTAGAGACACATTTTCACAAATGGGCGATTCAAGGTGTTTTTACCATATAGTATAATGGGTACAAGGAGGGGCCACATAGAAATGGAAAAAAAAAAACTATGAATGGAATATGGTAGTACGGTTGAGGTATCACGTTGTGGTAGTTTCCGGAGGAGACTCTAGCGGCACCTTTCATGTTTCAACACCAATTTTTTAAATGGCTGACATGAGGACGTGCAGGATTTCATGATGTAACAGACTGGTTTGGCATGGTAGCCAATTGCTTTTTGTTTACAACCGGTCTGACCAGTCTTCAAAACAACAACTACATTACAATCATTAGGGACCCGTTTTTGAACATGACTCAAATATCTAAATGGTGTCTGTGAAGAAGTCTCTTTTTAAAAATGTGGCAACAGAATCTGTAGGTGGAACCAATTCTTATCAAACTTTCCACAAGTGGAATTAAAATTATATAAAAAATGTTATGGAATGTAACAAAGTCGAAAGTCCTTTTGCATTCTCACCCCGCTAAGAGCAATGAGTGGCTTGGTTTGTTTGAAACTAGTAATGACCATACGCCAACGTGTGTGTTCACTGGAGATGCCCTCAACGGGAGAAGAGAAATTGGTAAACTTGGTGCTTGGTCTCTCAGGGAACATGGAGGCCTTTTCACGGTCGCTACCGAAGCACGGATCCTCCTAAGGAGACCGATCAATGGGAACCCCACTACCATCACCATTCACGGGAGGTTGGAGAGAGTGCGAGTTATCTTACTCAAAAGGGAATGTAAGCAAGGTTTCATCCTCTTCTATGGAAAGACTAGCTTACTCACTTGGGACCCGGAGAGAGTCATTTGGACTAATGGGGAACCACTGCTCTCCTACACCACAAAGTTTGGTAGGCAGCTACTGCAAGCCAGGAGACCACCCCCTAATGTTGTCACCACTAAGTGGAACCAGGTTCTTCCCACGAGTTTCAAGCTCAAGTGGAAAAATGTTTGGGACATAGAAAGAGTTGGCAAAGAAGCGGGCCTGATTTGGCAACTTTGGCACAAGGCCATTGTTGTTAACCAATGGAGGAGCCGTGTTGCCCAAGATATTGATGATAGTTGCAAGGTCTGCGACCATGGGGAGGTGGAGAGCATTGTGCATAGATTCTGGTCTTGTCCGCAGGCGCGTTCCTCATGGCTCTACGTTATCAAAGTCCTCCAGCATATTAGCACCTCCTCCACGTAGAGATGGGGACTTCCCACTCTCCAGCAAGCCTTGTTTGTTGCCCGCCCTCCGCGGAAATTTGGGAAATTGAGCAGGTTCTGGCTGCTACTTCGAGGCATCACCATTTGGACTCTGTGGATTGCCCGGAATGACTGGGTGTTTAATCAACACCGATGGACTCCTTACAAGGTCGAGAGTGTGATTTCGCAGGGCCTCACGGACTACGAGAGGATTGCTTGGGACAGGATTCGGACGGCGAACTCGGAGATGAATAGGGCCAAAGCAACGTCTAACTTCGAGTCCAAGTGGGGTAGCAACAAGGCTCTGTGCACGAGGATGGGGAGTTGGGTCGTGTGGGTTAGAGAGTTCCACTAGGGTCCCGGTTTTCTCGTCGGTCCTGCGCTGCCGGCCTTGGCGTGCCTGTTTTTGTATTGGTTCCTTTCTGCAATTCAAATCTGTTTTGATTTTGTGCCAAAAAAAAAAAAAAAAAAAAGAAAAAGAAAAAGAAAAAAAAGAGAAAAAGAAGTCCTTTTGCATTAACTCATTTTAGTTATTACTGTAAGTTAGATCCCCACCATTTCACTCCCTCATGTAAACTGATCCTCAGAACACACAAGAATTGATGCACATATGGATCACAGTATCATTAAGTGGATTACGTGAACATTTGTTGTGTGAACAATCCTAGGAAATCTTTCTTTGGACACCATGATGAACAGTGGTTACGTTTTACACACTTTTAGTGCCCAAGGCATTATCACTATGTGTGAAAAAAATGATTTATGATATTTTCATATAACAGTGGAATACTTTGTTATACCAAGATTAAATGTTCTCTTTTCATCAGATTTAGCTCAAAGAAAAATTAACAAAAATCTTGATCTCCCAAGAATATGCCTTGGGCACTAAAAGTTAACCCTTAAATTTCCAAGAGTCCCTTCGGGGGACTCTAGAAGATTCGGGCAGGTACCTCCTACGTCAAATTATAACATTATTTTTTGAAATTTTACAATAGATGGACATTACAAAAAGCTTTGTGTGAGTTTAATTTTCTCCTAAATCCGACATTTTATGAAAAAATTATAGGGTTTTGAATATCAAATGGGGAGAGCAGGCACCTCGGGCACCTCGGGCAACTCCAAAAACTTTTGCTATGACACTCTATTGAATGTGAAAATTTCAATACTAACTAATAATATTATTTCCTTTCATATGGTAAAAAATAATCTTGTCTTTAGTGAAAAAAAGAATATAAATCCAAGTCAAACATTTTCACACATTATCGCACATTGTCGGGCAAGGTACCAAAAAAACTTCATCTTTTTCACACAAAACTTTGAGATCATCAAATTTTTACTTTTTATTTTTTTCGCAGCATTATGTGGTGTAAACCTTCTTATTGACCATTTACATTCTCATTCTAAAACATACTAAGTTCGCAAAAAAATGTAATGCAAATTCACAATTTCTGAACCTCCACTCCTTGCACATTTTTTTTGAATATGTTACATCCTTTCTCGACCTCTAAAAATTGGAGTACAAGGAACTAATATCATGCTCAACATGATAAAAATGGGTTTAGACCTTGTGTAGTGCAAAAATTTGACACCAAGTGAAGTCAAAGTCAAGTAAAGGAGGTGTTTATAATAAGGAAAATGGACTTGCAACGACTAGGGGTATTGAAAGTGGGCATAAAACTTTATTTTTTTGAATAGAGACATAATTGTTGTATCTAAAATCCAAATTGTAAATAGAATTGAAATTAATTATTCTAACAATAGAAAATAAAATAAAATAATAATAATGAATTTCTATGCGTTTTTAAGTGATACCAATGAAGATTGCCAAGAACTTTCCTTCACTACTACCCGCCTCAAAATAGTGCAATTGCCAAGTCTACATTAGCCCTTTTCATCTCAATAGTACCTTGCCCAACTTCCAAAAGAGCCAAGCTCTTTATGTTTGAAGCACCATCACTTTTTCCCTATAATTCCAAAAACAGAAAGAAATAATCCCCCACAAAGATAACCCGAATTTCTATTAGCAGTATACATTTCAAGAAGTTACCTTTTAAAATGGATTTTTAGGAACCTGCCCAAGATCGATTGGTACCTTGCATGTACAAATTGTCCTTTAGGGGTAAAGGCAGTGGGTGCATTCTGTCCATGGTGGCTCCGGGCCTTGTTATTAACGGGTAAATTGCAGTGGGTGCATTCTGTCCATGGTGGCTCCGGGCCTTGTTATTAACGGGTAAATTGCAGTGGCTCTACATCTCCTCATCCTATGCTTATGCCATCATCAAACATGTGAACTGCTTCCCATGTGTAAATGACAGACTTCTTTTTCAACAAGTATCTTTTTACTTGTGCAAAAAAAATGGATAAAACATGCATAGTCAAAATCCCCTCAAAAGCATCATGATAATTTAGACTTTATGAAATTTTCATTTAAATGCAGACATAGGGGACATTTTCCAAGTTTTTTTGGCGGAGACGCAAAGGATTTTGGTTCACATCTTTTTGCACTCACTTTGAGTCTAATCCGAGCATTCCAAAGAATCCTTATGATGAGTACCAGGATAAAGGCTGGAGCCGTTGTCTCTCAAATAGAGACAGATTTAGCAGAGTGTCTGCTTGCACAGTACCATAGAAAGATGTCACCCGATAGTATTTGATAAACATTATACTAACAAAGAGTCAAGGATTTGGCTCCCACATAGACATGGAAATTATCACCATATGTAGTTATTAACCCCTGAAGGACCAAGGCATTCAGAGCAATCTCTACTCCATTAATTAAAAATAACTTACCAAGGTGGACATTTCAAGAATGTAATTGCAGGATCTTATTTCAAGAATGTAATTGCAGGATCTTATTTCAAGAATGTAATTGCAGGATCTTCTTCTCAACTTATATGAGATTGTGTGATAAAAACTTGTGAATTTTGACTGTACATATTGAAAGGTAATTGCAGTCAAAGTGGTTTTTTTGGTACCTAGCAAGCACACTTGGTGATTTAGGGGTTAACCCTTTATACCAAATGTCCATTCAGGGGACAAATGCTTCACTTTGATTGTAATTTACTTTCAATCTGCATGGTCAAAATTCACAATTTTTTTACCACATCATCTCATATAAGGTTAGAAGAAGATCCTACATTCACATTCTCAAAAATTTAATCTCAGCAGTTTTCAATCAATGGAGTAGAGATTCCTCTAAAATGTCTTGGTCCTTTTTGGGGTTAATCTAATACTACAGACAGTTTTCGGTAAAGCCCAAAAATTAAGCCACCAGTGAGATGCTGCATTATTCTTGGAACAATGTGAATGTGCTAGCCTAGCCTTGGAGATGGTGAAACATGTGCATCATAGATGAGACATATTCAAGGGGCCTATTCAAGGCAAGGTCAGGATTCAAGGTCCAACTTGTGTTGGGAGACGAAACCTCAAATTAGTGTGGCACAAGCTGGTGAGTCTCAAAGTGACGCATTTCCATGAGAACCAACTGTAACGCATGTGCCATTGGCCAATTCCATGCTTGCCTTGCGAAAGTGGATCAATGGTATCATTTGCTTAGGTGGAGAATAACTGTAAGAAGTATGGACCACACTAAATATTGTATTTAATGCAAGATACGCTAATTGTTTTATATTGACTATAAAGTATGTTTAGAAACACTTCGAGTAGTATCTATATTGGTAAAAATATTTGCTTCGAGTTAACCCTTGGCATGTCTTGCAATTAATACAAAAATCATTGCAGCTAAGGTATATGTGCTTACACCATTCAAAGCAAGGGCACAGAACAAAAAACATTCATATTTAACAATCTTACATGCCCTTAATTGTTAGTCAAAAAGGCAAAAAACAAAAGTATCAATTCTTTTACAAAAACATCTGATTGTGTGAAAAGGTAAACAATCTGGTCCTAAGCTCAGGCGACCAATCGGGACACCTTTCCCCGGATGCACGTCAGCCGCTGAGTAGTTAATATTCAACATGAGAGATTCCATGCAGTATGTGGAACTCTTGCGTAATCTGGTGCACATGCGCAAGACAAGTGGCAATTGCATTACGAAGCTCCTCATCATATTGTTAAGCTTAACTTGTGGGTTGAGAACACTCTGGAGACTTTCCGTCTTCCGAAAAGGAGGAAAGCACACTCACTCATCACCGTAACTTGGGCTTTTACTGGTAGATCTCATTATTCTCAAGAGGAGTACTTTGCTACCTGTATATGCCATGCTACCTGTGTTGAAGTGTGCCAAGTCAACAGGTGGTTTCAATCTTTCCATCAATCTCTCACCCTAATTAATATTTGAGTGTACCTGTCCGCATGATTCCATCTGAAGGGTGGTACAAACGAGCAGTTTAGTGACATTACCTGTGCATCACACGGCTCAAGGGAATCATTTCACTGGTTAGATGGTGACTTGAGAAAAATTCACAGATTGCAAGGTAAAAAAGAAACCGAAGTTTAATCTTGATGGTTAAATCACTACACAAATCCTTGGCTCCCCGATTTCTCCCCAAGGACACAGAGTCACATCTTGACACTAATTGACGGAGGTCATTAAATGAGGTTATCTACTTGGGAACTCAAGCCTGGTATTCTTACCAGTTGTTGAAAAGCATGTACATCATTAAGCCCACGAGCATGAGCACCACAAGAATCTGTTCCAGGCCGCCAAGAGTATTACTCATTAGTCCATACATGCAGCTGGTCACTCTTAATAAGGAAGTATGAAGCAATGCTGAGAAGGTGAGAAGCAATATACAAAACCATCAGGGAAAAGACATACCAGTAAAAAGTCGAACCCGGTTTCTTGTTCTATTGAGAAAACCCGCCTGCGGACAGATTCATTCAACAAGCCGTTACTGAATATCCCTAGACAAGCGCGTCTTTATTCAATCATATAAGAGATCTTGCACTTCAAAGAGAAAGTAGAGGTTCAGATGCTTTGGGAAGCTAAGACAGGAAATCAATCTTGTGATGCGAAAGAGACACGCACGGTTCAGGAAAGTGAAGTTCGCACTGCTCCATTATGTTCTCAACGTGTTTCCGAGTTACTCTTGCTGAGGGATCCTTGTCATCAATCTGTGGAAACCGACACCAGCAAATGCCAGGAATATTAGGTCATGATGTAACCTCACAGGTACCCAAAAGCTCTAGCATCCTCAAACGCTGACAACATTTGTTGAACACGGCCATGGACAGTTTTGGGACGAAATTAGAGTCATGGCGTACCTTAAGGGCAAGCTTTTTGGAGAAATCATAGAATGTCCCATAGGCATCGTCCATCGACCTCATCTGCATAATTTTGGCAGTTATTCCTGCAGTGAAAGTGGCCGAGATGAGTGAATTCACAAGAGCTGCTCGAAAACCATCAATAGAACGGAACAAGGGGGAAAACAAACTCACCTCGTCTAATCTTTACTACTCCCCTGAAGACGTTAATATTATTGTAGCACTCGGCAAGTGTTGCAATCGCCATAATCTGCTCAGGAAATCACTCGACTCAGTAAGTGTAAACCCCATGCACTGAAAAACCTCGACTTTTGCCTCAATATCACGTGACGATGTCAAACCTGAGGAATGGCACAAAATCGCAAATTGTCTTCATCTTCGATAGCTTCCATGTATCTCAGACAGTCTGTGGCGTGTGCCAATGCGTTGGTTATCATTGCATTCAGGCATTTCACCGCATTTTCTGAGTTATCCTCGTGCTTAAAGTCCTGCATGCTTCAGATACCACATCGTCAGAAAGGATGGTCGCTCAAACTACATCAAATGAACAAGTAATATGGACATTATGTCCCTTCAATTCGAATGAAAGCACAAACCTCGAGCTTAGTCCCAAATTTGCCCCAGATTTCATGAGGCCAGAACATTCGTGGCGCAGGAATCTCGTTGATGTCTTCAAGGTAGTCCCTTATGATGTTTGTTTTCTGAAGTGGGAAAAGGAAACACATCATGTTAAGTAGTCGAAACAAAGAGATATCACATGACAGATGAGAAACACTTCAATGAAATGAAATTAGAGCACAAAAGCCAATATACCGCAGCAATATCAATAAGGAAGTTTGAAGTGAGTGTACTTTGAAGTTGCAAGCACCAGGACTCACCTGAAGGAAAAGTCCCATGGAATTTGAGAGATCATCCGGTTGGAATTCCTCAAGCCCAGAGGCATGAAACAGGCGGGACAAACCTAAGCCCACGAGACCTGCAACGTAGTGGCAATATTCGTCGTAATCATCTACAGTAATCACCTGTGTGAGAGCATAAGACCTCAATTAGCTTCGAAGCACAAAATCATAGGGAAAACAAATTAGCTGGAAGGAGACCAACATTGTCGATTCGTCCTGAATAGCAATGTAGTAGAATACCAAATCTCCAATTACCACATACCTCAGATTCAATAAACTTGGCCATGCCGTTTCCCATGCGCTCAGTCATCTCAGCAATCACACCCTGGTACCTGTTTCATCAGCCATTATAGAAAATAGATATAAGTCATTCCAAATACATATTACACAGAGCTAAATAATAAATCTGACTACAAGAACTTAAAAGAATACATACTGCAATTGTCAGATATGGGCATAGTCTACAAGGGTAGCAAAGGCAAATACCCCTCTTCCAGATTTAAGAATGCATTAGACACAAGCTCGAATTTAGTCATCAGCTCCTTGTAGTTCTTTTCACCACCTGTCGCCCATCAAGGCCATGTCACCAGGAAAGAAAAAGAAACTGAAGAAAACAGGCAATAGGAAAAAAAAGAAAATGATGCAGTATGTATTCACACAATACGAGCTCCAAAAACTCAAATAGCATGTAGCAAGTATTTATTTACTCGACTGGGGACTTTAGCAGACTGAGGACTTCTCTTAACAACAATGAACTGTGGTGTACAAGAGCTTACAGATAAATTTCCACGAGGGGTCGTAGATGTGCTTGTGAAACGTCTTGAGAATGGGGACCTTGATCTCGGTTGGAATTGCCATGTCATCCTCTGTCAAAGCAGTACACAAAATTAGACCTTTAAGAGCAAACCTCACAATGCTACATTTATGAAGGTCCCAAACCACATGATGTAAACCACTATTACATACAGTCTGCTGTGAACCTAAATTTGAAAGAGATGGAATATCTAACCTCAGGAAGAAAACACTGAGGGTTCAACAGTTCTACTCTCGTTGGTATGTGTGAGTGGGATGAGAATTGAGGAAACTCACCGACGGTGTCAAGACCTCGCAACACCAAGTAGAAAACACAGACCTAGAGCACCATTCAAGAAAAAAAATTAGTTTTTCCTGTTCTGATCAAACCCTAAACCTCGAAAATCATAAACCATTCCAGCTTCCAGATCTAAATCATCTCTTGCGTCCGAGTCAAAGAGAATCTCTAAAATTTCCAAGAGTGCACTAGAATCGCCTCTTCAGCTACCAGGACCGCGGGATCATCAATGGCAGCGATCCCTCATTCTCACGTTGCAGTCCCCTAAGACGACCCAGAGACAGGAGAATGCATGAGGGAGGAGGCAGAGATAAGGGGCGGACCGCGTCGCGGAGCTCGGGGCGGAGCTGCTGGATGACGATGGAGAAAGAGCGCGAGACGCGCGTGAGCATGCGGTAGCAAAAGGCAAGGTTGGGGTCCTTGGGGATCGCGCGCTGCGCCTGCATTGCTGCGATCTTGAGCTTCACCAGCGGCGGAATCTCGTCCGGGTGCCGCATCAACGTCCCCAGCATCCCCATCGTGCGCTCTCCCTCTCTCTCCCCACCTCGCTCGCCGGCTCTCTCTCCCAACCAACTCCGATAGGACGTGAGACGACTTGCGAAGCGACGTCCGATGGCGATGGCGATGGCGATGGCGACGGAGCACTCGTGAGCCTGCTCGCGCTGTACGCTGGAGTTTACGATGTACACCAGTTCCTCGCTCCAGCCTGCCCAGAACCTGCATATGTCTGGGTCGTACTATTGTGATACTAGTGCGACACTCGGGTGATATTAGGGCTATACTCAGGAGGTTATGTATGAGACGTACTATTGTGATACTAGGGCGATACTCGGGTGGTTCGTTGTCGCGGAGAAGATTCCCGGTCGTCACTGCGCTTGCTTCGCGGAGAATGGAAGTCGTGCGCTAAGAAAGTTTTAACCCTTTACAGTCAGACCTCGATAAGTGTTACCTTGATAAGTGTTAAAACTCTCAATGTGTTATGGAGATTTCCGCTCCCTTAAAATTAAGACTAGTAAGTGTTATGTGTTAAGTGCTATGCAATGTCGCGCTCTAGACTTTGTTAATTTTACCTCAGTGAGTGATAAGTTTCCAAAAAAAGGCTTTTCGTGAGAGCCATTGCTTGGGGGGGAGATCATTTTGAGGTAAAGTAATAGTTTCTAGTTGCAAAGTGACTCTAGATGTCCATTCTAGAAACAAACTGATAGGTAGATGTATTTTTAAGTTCACAAACTACTAGATCATATATTTTTAAGCTCATAAAGTAAAAGATAAGTGTACTTTTAAGTTTACAAGCTTAAAAATAAAAGGCAACTAGGCAAGGCGGCCAAGATTATAAGAAGGGGCTGAAGGCTGTAGAATTACTATTTGTGTTGTGAACTCATTCATAGAATATATGTTGTTAGAGTTTTCATTTGTATTGCAAATCTATCGATAGAAGATATATTGTCAAAGTAAATTTCCTATAGTTTGCAATGGCAAAGAGTCATGAGTTCACGTTGGAGCAAAAACAAGAGATTATTCAGTATTGTGAGACTGTGTTAGCAAGTGGTGGAAAGATTACCAATAGAGCATTAACAGCGTGGCCAATGCACACTTTCAAGTAAACGAGTCTGAGATGAATATTGGAAGAATAGTAAAGTGAAAAGAACACTTTAGTGGACTTGACATTGGGCACCCTCGGTGATTCCAAGCGCTTATGAAAGTCTCAATGCTCAGAAGTGGAGGAAGCCACTTTTACTTGGTTTACGACAATACAAGAAAATAATGTAGTTTTATCTCATGACCTTGTGGTGGCTGCTGCAAAGAGATTTTACGCATTACTTCCTAGAGGTGCTAACGAGAAGGAGCTTCAATTTTCTCATGGATGGGTGCAAAATTTCAAGAAGAAATATAATATCAAGGGCTATACCCGTCATGGAGAAGATACATCCGCTGACGTTTCTGAAGAGGTTTTAAAGAAAATGGAAGGCATCAAAACACTTGTATCTCAATATATGAGTTGTGATGTTTTCAATATGGATGAAATTGCTCTTTTTTACAGGTTGGAACCCAATCGTACATTAGCTACGAAAAGGTTATCTGGAAAGAAAAAAAGCAGAAGGAGCGCATTACGGTGGCACTTACTGCAAATGCTGATGGAAGCATCATTCTTCCTCCATTGGTTATCAATCAATATTTGAAGCCTCGGGCTTTTACAAGCAGACACATTCTAAACCCAAAAAGTCTAGGTATACAGTGGCATGCTAATAAAAAAAGCATGGATGACAGCACAGATTTTTGAACAATTTATATTATATTTTGAGAGGAGGATGGTAAGTGCCCGAAAAGATAAAGTACTTTTGTTGGTGGATAATCTTTCTGGACATCAAGTTCATAATGTAGGTTCAAGATTGAGGGTGACACGATTAAGAGTTTTTGCCTCCAAATACAACTAGTCGTTACCAGCCTATGAATGCAGGGATCATTGCATTATTCAAAGCTCAATACAGGAAGTTATTAATTCAACATCAAATAGATTGTATTTCAACTCGCAAGAGTTTTGCGATTAATATGTATCAAGTAGTGACCATGCTTGAGAAGGCTTGGCGTAACGGAGTGACTCCAACAACAATTCAAAATTGTTGGAGACACACGGGAATTCTTTCAGTTCTTGTAGAAAATGAAGTCCTTCAAGAGCAACAAAAGAAAGAGGTAGAGGAGGTTGTTGTTGTATTGGAACAACTAAGTTTGATATCCTCTTAGACTAAGACCCCTAACATGAATGTTCAAGAGTATTTAAATTATGAGCTCGAGTTTGATTTGAATAACCCTTATTAGCCCACTGATGAAGAAATTATTGAAATGCTTCCATCTCAACAACAAGGTAGTGAACACGAAGATAGTGATGCTGATGAAGCTAATCCTCACGATATAGTAGAAGAAGTTGTAGGCTTTAAAGATGTAGGTAGTGCTATTCAAACTTTGAAGAAGTTTTTGGAGCAAAGACCTAATGACACCATGTTATCTATTAGGAATATTGCAGCACTAGAAAAGGAAGTAGAATCTTGGCGTGTAGGAGAAACTCGCCAAAGTACTATTGATTCATTCTTTTGACGGACTTAGATGAATAATGAATCAATATTTTGTAATTTCATCCATTTTTTTGTAAATGATATATATTTACCTTTTTAATTCTTCTAGTAAATGTTATTTTTTATAAGTGTTACAAATCATCGGCATCACCCTCTATAAATGTTATGTGTTACTAGTGTCTAAGTGTTAACTAAAAGTATGCTCCCAACCCCTAACACTTATCGAGGTCTGACTGTAATCCTTTAATGACAAGGCCAAAAATTCTAACGATTTAATAGACTCTGCACGACAGAATCTAAGCGTGGAGTACATTTCACTATTCACTTTTTTGGGAGAAAATTATTGTAGTTTGTTATTGTCTCAATCGATTGGAGATTGGGAAGATGGGTTAGATGGAGGACATCATAGCGCACAACCGCTCCGACAAGTGCAAATGAGTCTAACGGTTCAAATCAACCGCGGCTCCCCAAAAATTGGTCTGATCAACCACATTCTGGTTCTTTCGTTGTTAAAGGGTTAAACATCAGTAGGGAATTGTGTGTACATGCACATATTTTACTTTGTACAATACCCAAAAAAGCATTTAAGCAAGACTTATACTTTTGGATTGAAGATTCTTCAACTAACATCTTTCATTTGGAGGTCATTTCAATCAATCCAAACCTCATCATGTTGAAATACGACATCAGACACATGTAGAATAATGTGATCGTTAGAATGGCATGTGATCACAATAGAACTAAAATTGGGGCAAATAGCACAAGATTGGGCCAGATTTAGTTGTGCGTGTTTTGAACTTGAAATTCCAAAAGTTGATGGCAGATTTCAAGGACTGCAAAGTGTTTGCCAAGGTGATGAGATACACTTGGATGATTGAGATTTAAAAGGAAGGCCTACCTCATGTGCACATCTTACTAATTCTCGACGAGCGGTCAAAAATGAGAACTAGATATGAGATCAGCCAATAAGTGATTGTTGAACTTCTGGATCCGGTTATTGACCTCGATGCGTACGAGACTGTGACACGCTTCTTGGTGCACTTACCTTGTCGTATGCAAATCCCAAGGGCCCCTTGCATGGAGGATGATAGATGTACCCAATAGTACCCTTGCAATTTTGCCGAAGAAACATGCGTAGATAGAAATGGCTATCATGTCTACACAAGGTTGTCATAAAAAATGGAAATGGCCTAAATCTCGAGGACTAGACGGCACTTTAGATAGACAGATCACTTAGACCTAAAAAAATATTGGACATAGCCAGGAGGAGAAAAAATTATTAAGTTCATTTTTTTACGATTTATTAAAAGTTAGAATGATATGATTACATGGAAAAGCGCTTCATAACGTGGAAATCCACATGTGCAAGGGGGCGCAAACGTCTTGGGGCGCGTGCATCTGGAGATTGGAGGAGGGCGCTTACGTTAAAAACTTGGACGCATAGGTTAATAAAATTTGTTTAAGGCTGATTTAAAAACTGGAAGACTGTGTAATGACAAGTGTAAAATTTGCATGCACTCATTGAAATACTCGTCATTCATGGACTGTATTATATTTTGGATAATTATGAAGCAAAAAATATGTCATTAGAATTTAAAACCAAAATTTTACAAAAATTGTAGTTGCCATTGGTCTCCTACTACTGTACTACCAGTTGTACCTAGTCATCCTCATCCATTCCCGCTCTGCCGCTTGGTCCCTCTCCATCGTCCAAAAGAATGTTGCACCTTGCTCTCGTTTGAGTCCGCCAAAATGGACCATCTTTTTTGGTGAGATTACGCAATATTTGTGAGTTTCTCAATCCATCTAATATCTGCAACGTCAATGGACTATGCTCATCTAGAAAATAGTCAATAACATCATTTTCCATTGCTCCTTCCACTCTGAAAAATCCATCTGAACTACAATTTGGCTATCCATGTTGACATTACCACGATGATCTATAATCAACTTCCCCTCTTTGTTCCATACGAGGCATTGAAAGTGTTGACCAAATTGGAATGGATTGTTCTGTAAATCCCAATATCCATTCAAAGTTTTGTTAAAATATTCCGCTTCCTTTGGTCAAGTGGCGCCAATCCAACAATCTTTTTCCACACCCTCACAATCTCTTTGTGATTGTACTCCCACCCAAACATCGTACTAATGTCATTTTTGAACACTGAATGTGTACTTGCACGCCAACTCCAAATTAAATGTTTGCCTCATTAATTACAATAATCTTGATCAGGGGTGTTCTATGGATTTCTCTCATAGCTTAGTGGCATGTATGGAGTGAGTCCAAATACCCCATTAAGGCGTTCGCGGAAGGAAGATTTGCAGCATAGACAATATCTTCAAAAAAAAAACATGCTAATTAAACACATGGGATAAAACGTGCATTGACATGGTCCAAGTGCCCATCCCTTGAGGTCAAATGGATTGTAGCAAATTGTGCATTTTGTTCCATCCAACATCTGTGGAGCATGATTTGGCCAAAGTTTTCTGCCACTATATCCTGGCTTCATTTGAAGATCATGGGAGGGCGTTGTGTTGACTTGATCAAAATCCAACTTTGCCTAATCAATAAGAGATGGAACAGTAGATTGCATTGGCAAGTCAGATGGAAAAAAATCATTTGAATTAGCCCAAGATGCGAGGCCAAAATCCCTCCGGAGGTTGTGCTGTAAGCATTCATTGTCGATCTTCCTGAATTCCATTGCCATCTGGCAACCACAATCGACACTGAGAATGGTTGCCATCTTCCATTTGTAGTATGTTTTTAGACAAGGCTAAAACACAAAGGCACAATGCATCATTCGCATTCCTCAATGCTTTCACTTCTCTTGTTTTTGCATTGGTTGGAAATGACATTGAATCTTGACTAAGTGGACCATTGATGTCCACATATGGTCGTGCCCATGGGTTCATTGGAGGCAAAACGAGTGGAATTTGTCGTCGTTTACCTGGTAAACAACTTTTCTTCTACCTTGGAATGACCTGCTCCGTTGGCATCGTAATATTCTTAACAAATTATGGTCGTCCAATCCAGCACTTTGTGAAGAACCACCTCGGCATACACCATTCTGCAAATGAAAAGAGGTGCTTCATTGCGTTCCACATGCTTGAGTTTGTATAGAAATTAATAAACTTCTATAGAGTGTTCAACAAACGTTCCATTCACACAATGAGTCAAATTTGCCTTGCTTGAATGGTGATGGAATCTGTGGCGCTCATGCGGAAATTGCTTAGTGATGTGGGAAAATTCATTGTACTCTTCGCATGTGGAATATTTCTATGGCTATGGAGTATTTCTTTGTAGGGTTGTTCAAAACATGTAGCCGCTTCTTCATCTTGTCCCCCTTCGCTTTTGCCGCTGATCTCTTTGTCTCTTCTGGTCTGCCTTGGTGAGTGGCACTAGATTTGCCTTTATTGTAGCCTTCCGATAAACTCAAGTGTGTAAAAACTTCCCACTGAAATGTCGTGCAATTAGCCACCAAAAGATAGTTGGAGGCCCGGATTCCTCCGTGGAATAATATGTGGTGTGAAAATAGTAAGTCTGGAGTCCATCCAAGAATCCAACAATCAGCCACCGTGAGGTAGTTGAAAGCCTAATTTTCTTAGTGGGAAAAACAAAGTGAAGAGCGGTGGACGCGAAATGGACTTAATAGTGGGGTGCAAACAAGGGGCGCAAAGGGGAATTTAGGGGGCACAAACAAATTCTGGGGGGACGTGAACGAGAATGGGGGGACGCAAACGGGTTGGGCAATGGACACAAATGGATTAGGGAGGGGCGCAAACGAGACTTGAGGAGGTGCGAACGTCTCACAAGGATATAAATAGGCCAGATACTCACGCCCCCCCCATTTTTCCACAGTGGATCCTTGTCCTGACATGCGAAAACGTGTCTTGCTTGGAATTACACTTTATAGAAAGTCAATAGTTTGGGGGAGGGGATGGGTTTTATTTTTGGAGGACACTTTTTTCCATGTCTTCAAGGCAAGGCTCCGGCAAACTGCCAATCTATGAAGAATTGGATGCTTTAGAGGCCATGGACCCCTGGAACCAGGTAGGGTTAGATTCTCATTTTGATTCTATTCCTTCTTCCAGCTTTAAGAGGAAGAAGAAGAATAAGAATATCTCTAGCCATGAGATAATGCACGTTATCCATCCAAGGAGTATATGCAATTCATACATTTTTACTTTTTATTGAAAATCTCACATTCAATAAAGTGTCCTAGCAATGATTTTGGAGTTGCCCAACGTACTCGCCCTCCCCCTTCAGACACGCACGCTCCCTCCCTTCAGACACGCATGCCCCCCCTCCGAGACGCGCATGCCTCCCCTCTCCAATATAAATATCGTCAAAGAGGGCCACACAAAACTTCAATTCAAGCGTTGGCCTCTAGCCCTGGAACTCCTCGTGAGCTCCTTGCTTGAGACTATGTTGATTGCATTGGCCTTTGGTCATTGTCCACACATACCATCATTTGTTTTACACGTGACATACCAACAGTTGGAGATCAGGGATCATTGTACTTGTACAGTAGTATGAAGCATGGCCCCCCAACACCGACAACCGACGACGGAGTAGGCCTTGTAGTGGACATTTGTAGACAAAGACCATGTTAAATGTGTGTAATGCAACGAGTCTTTTTGTTACAAATAAAAAAGAACTTTTAAGTACTGTAGATGTGCTCTGGTTCAAACAAGTGTCATTGTCCCAAGGTCCCAGAATCGGTTTTCAAAAGCATGCGGACATCTATGGTTCAAATGCTACTTCATCTACAACCACCGTTCCACCATGTTCTAGTCAATCTATGCATGATGGGCAGTTTGTAGAAGTGTCGGACCCTATGGATGAGGAGAGAATTTTCCACATGGAACAATCTAAATCAACCAAGATCCCCAGTAGAGGTGACTCTTGTACCTCAAGAACTATGCGGCAACAAGGCATGATGGAGGCTTATTAAATTGGTAAGCGACATAAGTTGGATGAAAATGGATAGCCCTCTTCTACAAAGCTGATGTGCCATTTAATGTGGTTAGACATCTAACCTTTATTGCAACAGTGAAAGCAAACTCGAAAGCGAGTTTTGACTACCATCCACCAATATATAATGCAATGTGAATCAAGCACATTGAGCCAACAAGGAAGCATGTCTAGATGCAAATTGAAGAGAAAACAAAGCATTGTATCAACCTGACGAGGCAACTATTTGTTCGGATGGATGAGACAACCAGAACCTTGTTCATTGGCCATTGATGAATGGCATGCTCGTGTGTCTCGTTGGAGATATATTCCTTGGTTCCTTCGATACAATGAGGAACAAGAAAGACAAAGAATATAAATTTGGGAAATTGAAGGAGTACATTCAAGCTGTGGGACCGCATAATGGGGTGCAAAATTTGCTCTTACAATGCCAGAGCGATGTTGGAAGCAATGGACAAGGTAGTAGAGGATTATCCACACATTTACAAACAAGGTTGTGCAGCTCACAACATTAACCTCCTCTTGAAAGATTGGGGCAAGGAACCAACCTTCAAGCATTTGATTCTCTTTCCAAACGTATATGCGTTTATATAAGGAATTGTCACATGACCTTGGCTCTGTTTCACCACTTCTGCCCAAAATTATCTCTAATTTTGCTTGTAGAGACAAGACTTGGTTGCCAATTCTTGATGTCAATTAGTCGACTGCTTGAGGTGAAAGTGGTACTACTCCAAGTGGTAGTTCATGAGGAATGGGAGGAGTACTAAATAATTTATTCAATTGCCAAAACAGGCTTCATTCTCATGCATTGGCATATTTGGTCAAGAATACTATTTTTGACGAGACGTTTTGAGAGCGTTGTGAGAACTTTGTGCATCTTGTGGAGCCAGCTATTGTGACTTTGAGGACCGTTGATGGACAAACTCCGACAATGGGGACGGCGTGGTTGGCCATAAATAATCTGAGGAAGCATGTGTTTTGTCTACGAAATGCATCATTCTCACTTAACCCTATTATAGCAATCCGCTTTGAGAAGCAATTTGAACGGAGATGAAAGATGATGATGAGTGATCTTCACTACGCGGGTGCTCTGTTGAACCCATATTTGACGGATTGCGGAGATTCTCAAAGGAGTAGAACAACAAAACGTACACGCAATAGAGTGCTAAGGCATTTTGGTAGGCCGCTTGAAGTGAACCACAATGTTGTGATGGACGAACTAATGCAATGTTGTAATGGACGAACTAACACAATGTTGTGAGGAGCGCACCGGTCTTTACAACCCTCTAGAGGCCCCGACATTTGAGAAACACCGATGCTACCTCATCAATGGTGGCAAATGATTGGGGGCAATGTGTTGCTTGTGATAACCAAACACATTCTTTCGTTAACATGCTCAACATCATCGTGTGAGTGGAATTGGAGCATGTATTCATTCATTTATAGCAAGGTTTGCAATCGGTTGGGCGTAAAGAAGGCAGAAGACTTTGTGTACATTTAGACCAATAGTAAGCTCCTTCAAGAGCGACGTGGAGCGGATCCGGTTACATGGTACAACAACCATTCATTTTCAAAAGAATTTGATCTAGATGTTGGGACGAGTGGACGTCGAAGAAAACCATGACGATGGTGGCAATGATGGATTGGCCGATGGACATGATGATGGTGATGGCAATGCACGCAATGATGGTAATGATGTTGGGGATGATAATGTGGATGACTTGCAATGGGAATTTGACATTGACAACGGAGGTGGCGATAAGTCGGATGAAGAACCCCAGAACCAACTGAATGAAGATCTTGCGGTCTCTGTGGATAATGGGATTTTTGACTGGTCGGATTTTGAGGCTGAGCCACTTCTGGGGACTGACCATGTGGTTAATGATTTGCAAGATGATGACACCATTGGATACAATCGTGGATACAATCATCTACACGATTGTATCAATATTGTGGATAAAGTAGTATTCCCTCCAAAGTCTACAATTTTTATTACCAATATACAATAACTTCAAATACTATAATCTATTTTATCAACCGTTGGATGTTGTGCAAATTTCTCCAAAAGTTCAAGTCATGATTTGAGTTGAATTTTGTAAGGTTGGATACTAAAATTAGGCATTCCTTTCTATCAAAGTTAGTCCAAAGTAAAAAATCAACACAAATCTTGGTTTTGGAGGAACATGACATGAGCACTAAAGGGTTAAGGGCACGCCTTTTTTTTTGTCAATCCAATGCAAAAAAACAAAAAAAATAACACATGGCAAGACACCCTTGGTTATAAAATTGGAATTTCTAGGAGAATTAGCCACATGTGGATACCCGGTGATGGATTCAAAGCCAGACGACGATGGGGGCAGGTGGCTGAAAGGCGAGGTCAAGTGAATCTTGCTACAACCGCAAATAGACTGTCGCCTATCAGCACCAGGTTTCCCGGGTTTATGGAGGGAGGAGCGCCAATGCGTCGCGCTTCAATGTTGGTTGTTCGCCAACCCTCTCCTTCCATGAATAGCCTCTTGCCATGTGAAGCACGGAGGAAATTTGCCTGAATCACCTGTGCATGCAATTGTTGCCTTGGGCTCCTTGCCTCTCGGATGCTCTTTCCTCGCTTGAGTGTGTCGCTTGACTTCCTCTTCGGAAATTGCACAAAGAGAATTTTAGCAGCCGCTTAGGTTTTTCTTGCACCATTGAACACAACTTTGATGCCAACGATGGGCACTTATAGATCGCACGCCTTTCAGATCTGGGATGTTGGTTGTTGAGATTGTTGCAGTTAGTTGAGAATCTGGAGATGGCATAATTGGTGGGGAGAGGATTGTGCCATGGAAGCCTGGAGGGGGGACGCCGCGTTATGGGCGCTTAAAGAAGATGACTAAACATATCGCCCTCCAAACCTCTACCTGTAAATTGTAGACCTGTCAATCGTCTTCTTTGTGTGAACATTGACATGTTTGAAGAGCTCTGAGATTGGGGAATTTAGAGTGAGTGAATTGTGAGCTGTATGGATTCGGTTTATGGTTGATTAAACTTTGAATCTCCTTGTGACTTGTTGTGATCGTGGGTTTGTGGCGTCACAATGTCGACTTCCACCCTGGACTGAGACATGTTTGGTCATCTTGTGGAAGCTCCTCGTGAGCGTGGTGACGTACTGGATCTCGGGGATGGCCGTTCGTGCAAAGATCTCATCAGCGGTGCCTCCACGGGTGGGCGGGGCTGCGGTGGAGGTTGTTGTCGTTTGCGCTAGAGAAGCTACTCTCCTCACAGCTTCATGAAGTTTACAATTTTCCGTACAATGAATCTTTCTATTTATGGCAGAAGACCAATGATCGGACCCGTTATGGCACGGATGAGTAGGTACTTTACATTTAGTCCTTGTTTACCTTCCTTGCATGGAGGTTTTAATTCACATTTCTTGGAGCATGACATTTAAGACTTGAACATTATGCTACTTGTTTTCTCTTCTTGAGTTTGCTCCTCTCTGTCTTCTAACTTCCCTTTGTGTTGTATAGTGTTGTATTGAAATGCTTGTGTAGCTGCTGTAACCGCATGTGTAGGAGCTGAATACTTGTATAGCTGCTAGAAATGCATGTGTAGGTGCTAAAATGCGCCTGTAGCCAAGTTGGGGAGAGGTTTTCACCTCCATTGTAGCAACTTGCACGTGTAGCCAAGTTGAGGCGTGATCTTGGACATCATTGTCATCATTGTAGCCAAGTTCAAGCTTGGTTTTTGTGTTGATCGCATGTTCTTAGGTTTGTAATAATTTGGAGTTGCCTAAATGCACTTTATTGCCTCTCTGTAGTCGCCAAACCATCCTTCCCACAAAATAATAGTTTTGCCACATCATTTCTGTTTTTACCATAAATGGCGCCACATAACTTTGAGTGAAATGCCTCCAAGGCCACTTGTTTTCTCCTTGTATAATGTCTGAGCAGCCAAAACTGCCGCGCCTTTGAAACCCTTGGAGCCACTGTGGCAAACCCGGATAATTTTTTTTAAAACAGGCTGCTCGAGGGTTAAACTCACATGCACAGTAGAGAAACATCCAGAAGACTGTATTCAACAACAATTTCACAGCTGCTGTCATGTCAGTGCCAGATTACAGGCATGGATGCCACAGATCAAGAAGTAGCATAAGAGAACTTAGATATAACATTTCCCCATTCAAGTAGACAGGCTCTAGAGTCATGGTGAACGTGCAAATCCCAGAGCGTGCAGGCTGTGGTGGAGCGGAGGCACCGAAATTCAACTCTCGCAGGCCATGGCAGACAGCGATCTGTCCCAGTATTCACTTCAACATGGGAACCTGCCAGGGCCGCCATGTTCAAACTACTAACTCAGCAACTCATCAACGTCGGATACCAGCTCATCAGAATCTTAGTTCAAAGGGAGAAGAAAATCTCGTAGAGGAATAAGGTTTCAAGATTGCCTGATCTTTCAAGAATTTTCAGAGAACTCTTTTGACAAATGACCAATTATTGTAAACAAGGTCATGTTTTTTCTGGATGCTTAAGTTGGTGGTTGAAGGGCAACTCATGGCAGACCACGCTTGGACTTTGGCGCCCTCCTCCCCTGGTCCATGTGATCCCCTGAAGAGTCCCATCACGTCCTCATGTGAGGAAGTAAATGCCTTGCAGCACGGTACAATGCTCACGCCAGTTAAATGCAACTATAAATATTAGAGCCTCTAAGTTAGTCCCCTGCTTGCAACTCACATCAGTAACTTAGTCTCGTAGTGATCACCCCAGTTTGATAGCTGCACTACACATCATGAAGCCTGTCGCGGCGGTGCTCCTTTTCGCCGCTCTGCTGGTGCTGGTCGTGCCTAGATGCGAGGCGGGAAGGGTCATCCATGGCTCCAGCCAGAAGAATTTCAAGGGCCTGATGCCCAAGTTGCCTGGGTGCTCTCCTCCTCCAGCTCCAGTGGACGTGGCTCCTTACACTCCCACCACTCCTGATACTTACACTCCCACTCCACTCACTCCCTCGGAGCCCTCTCCGGTGTACACTCCTCCCACTTCCACTGCTCCAGCGGCCGGAGGATACTAGCTCTTCTCCACCTTGAGTGAGTTTGAGAAGATTGTCGCGTTTGGTGTACATTGTTCCATTATTACCTTTTTATTCCAAGTCCTTTTTTAGTGGAGAATGTTCCTTGATGATGGTCCTCGCTTGCAGCTGACTCTGCCTAACTTTGAAGTCGTTTTCTTGGCACGCAGGATGGTAATTGTGAGGAGGAAGCTGCAGTTGGGTCATGGGGTGCTCCTAAACTAACTACAGCAGTCCTTTGGGGCTATGTAATTCTTTGGGTAGGACACACTTGAGCAGAATCCGGTGAATGTGTCGAGGGACCCTTCGAAAAGGGTATCTGAACTTCGATGCAGTGATTGCGGTCTCATGTTTGAGTGGCAATAAAAGATTATATTGCAAATTCATGTAGTCAGCCTCGATGCATGCGATTGGGCTCTCACGATCCTGTCAGAATTTCTATGTCTTATTTCTTGTAGCGTTGTCCCTACAGTGGTGTAGATTGGGCTACTACACAGTACTGTACTGTAGTAGACACAGTCTTGCACGTTGATGTCTGTCAGTTGTATTATGTACAAGAGGACAGAAATCACCTGAAAGTGGCTCAGGACAAACCGGTTCATTAAAACGAGCGGTTCACCTTTGTCACTCTAGCTGTGCTGTATAATGCGCGGTGTTTGAACTGTTGGAAGCACCAAAAATGGTGCAAGGCAAGGTAGAAAGCAATTAGGTCCGTCATGATAAAGCAGAACGGATAAAATTTGATTTCCTTGACTGCTCCTGCCTTGAGCAAGCAGATCGTTCTAGCAGGGGAAGTAGAAATTAAAAAAAGGTGCAAAGCAAGACCATCAGCGGCGTCTCATTGCACAGGACTGTAAGAAGATACAAATCCTACCTCCAAAGGACATGATGTGGAGGGTAAGCTTGCAGCTCTGTCACTCGGCTATGACTAAAAGACCTCAATTTCTGCGAGGCTTTGCTCGGGCTTTACAGCTTACGAGCGTCTCGATAATACATATCAAGCATCATCGATACCATACTGAAGAGTAGTGCGCCTCTCATGGTTTCATCACCACTCGGGTTCACCCACCTTTGAGCTCTCCTGAGAGTGCAGAAAGCTATTCTTTTCTACCCACTAAGTCTGCACAAACATTCCTACAATATTTACACCGACCACCAGTTCAGAAAGTACTCTACCTCCTTTTGCTGTCATCGCCAGGAACGGGCGCATACTTGGACCTGATCCGTCGCACTCTCCGAATCTCTGAGGTATGCTCCTGCTTGATCGCCCTGTGAAACGAGCTCTCGAGTTCGTTCTCGGCAGAACCGCTCCAAGCCGGATCCAAACTATCATGGAATCTTTCGTTTTCCATCTTCATCCAAGTGTTGAAAGAAAGACTGAGTGGGCGCCGTCGCTCTCCGGGAGCTGCAGCAACTGGAGCCTCTTCCTTGGGCTCTGCTTTGACCTCCTCCACCTTGCAATCAGGCTTGTACTCGACCACAAATTGATCTGCTCTCGGTTTGGTTGCGAACTGTCCCATGAAGGCCTTCGGGATGCACCTCGCGGCTCCTCCGACGACTTTCACTGGTTCACGTTTCATGACGCTCGCCGCAGCAGCCCCTGCTCTCACTCGCATTCCCTTGTGTTGCTGGCACCGTTTGCGGCCTCTCACAGGAGGAGTGGTACATGGCACGCCTTTCTCTGTCGTTGCGCCGCATCTCGTGAGCACTTTCACTGGGGTGCGGACACTCACCGGCGGTGGTGGCGTTGTCAGGAGATAGCACAGGCTCTTACTCGCCCTTGACGCGGCTACCGTGGCTTGAGGCTTTCGCAGGGCGACCTTGATGCCGACCGCGTTGGTGCCGCAAAAGAGCCATTTCTTGCTTGCGAATGGGTTGCAGAACGAGCCGTTTGTGGGCCATGCCATGAACAGCTTGGCGAGGATGTCACGAGAACGGCGGTTGCCGTTGCTGCCTTTGTTCCAAGCGTAATCGAACACAGCCAGCAGCTCTAGTTCCACTCGCTCGGCCACCACCTTGCTGTCTGTCTGAAGAGTACCGTGATAATTAGGTCACTTTCTAACAGACACGACTCGGAAAGCAACAACAAGAAGATAACACCCTCATTGTTCATTAAAATCACCTCTAAAGAAGAGAACGGCGGATAATATTCATAGGGGTAGATCTCATACAAACTCTTTTCTTCACTCTCAAACATGGCTGAAACTTCTTAGAGTTAAGTTTCAGACACCACCAAGCTCCTCCGTTGAAGTAATGAGTATTTTAAGCGAGGAAAGAGTAGTATGATAATTCAAAAGAGAGGGTATCTCATTATGAACGACTCAATGTGCTTGTAACTGTTTAGAGTGAAGAAAGGGTAGTATAATAAAGAAAAGAAGGGCTGATCTTATTGAAACTGAAACTATGGGCAACTCTCGATGTGATTAGCGCTCGCAAGAAAAAATCTTACCTGCGCCCACCGAAACGCAATTGAACTTCCAAGCGCAAAAACTTCGGAGAAAAGACGAGGCCCAGCGCTGGACTTCCTGGAGAATGACTGAGAACTCTCACCATCCACTGAATCCTCAGGATCTCCTTGATGATAGAGCTTCGAAGATCTGCAGGAAACAACAACGTCCTATGAGAACAACCTCTTGAGTCGCTAGTCATCACATGAGATCACGAGAAAGGAGATGATCATCAGACCTGGAGCCTTCGAGGTGCGACCCCGCCTGCCCGTACTTCTGGAGGCGCAGCCGGATGTTGTCGGCCTGGCCGACGTACACGGCCATGACGTCCTCCCGCTTCAACGCGCGTTTCCGCTGGGTGTGCGACGTGGGCGACCACGACGGAGCCGTCACGCCCAGCTCATACACCCCCGGCCCCAAGTGACTCGCCGGCAGGTTGTGCAGATGGTACCTCTCCGTGCCATCCTTGGCGGCTGCGTGCTCGCTCCAGTCCGAAGGTCCCACCAGGATCTACAAAAAAAAAAAAAAAACCAAACAATGAGAGCTCGCAAACACACCATCTTATAAATCCACCCAAAGCTGAATGACAGAAATCGCCGCTAAATTGAGTTCTCGACTAATCAGAAATCACCTCAAAGGAGAGAGATGCGGCTACTATTCACGGTTCAATATCTCATGCAAACTCGTTCTTCGCTCTCAATGAATCGAAAGAGGAAGTATCATATTGAACTTCCGATGACTTCCGACTCGGATGTGTCGGAAACTTTTGAATGTTCAAAGCTGGAGCTTCCCAGTAATGAACCGAAAGAGGGGGTATCCGCTTTCAAAGTGAAGGAGAAGAAAAACCTAAGCGCACCATCGATGAACGTGAAAACTACCTTCCAGTTCGAGAAGAGCTTGTCATGCTTGACAAATTCGCAATCCTCTCGCCGCAAGCGTCCCTTGGTCACAGCCCACCCGTTGCGCTGCTGCACCCGAAGCTCCTGGGAAGTGCAGCCATCGAACACAAACCCCATCATCGAAGCAGCTGCTCTGTCGCATCCTCCTCGACGACTTCCAGATCCATCAAGTTCAAATCCTGACCCGACTCGCGCGTCTTCTCCCTCGTCTTCACACTCTCCCACACAAAGCTCTTACGAATGCAATATCATGATCGCACACAAAGCTCTCACAAATGCAATATCCCCACTTGATTGACAAAACCCGTCCAGTTTGAGGTTCGGTGCACGCTCTCCTACACCAACAACCAAGGCAACACCTGCCATTACATCCCCGGGGAACCAGAGAGCACCCTAGGGAACATGGGGAACGTGGTGGGACCTCATGGGAACTCGTGGGGAGCGCTTGGGGACTGTGGGAGCCATGGAGAACGGAGCATATATCAAGCGTGCTATTGAACACAGTCAGTGTTTTCTACACGTGCAAATATAGCATGTATGTTGAAGTAACGGGAAGTTCGCGCATCGGACGGCTTTCTGTGCCTTTGACGTGTTCAACGCGATTTCGGAGGAGTATTTGAGTGGAGGAGGGGTATCTATCCGGGTTTTGGGGGGTTGTTCCGGGTATCGATGTACTGTAGGTTTCTCTAGTCTAGGAAATTTTTGTTGCATTCACCCCTTGTCTTGGGGTTCTAAAATCCACAAACAATTCTTTGGACTTAAAATTAAAATCCATCTTCCTGCCATGCTAGCTGCTGCGCTGATCAACTACGATACCCTATGGTCAGTTTTGTACATAATTAATTTAGAATCGAGGCTATCCAAAATAATTTGGTAAATTCAAGAGATTTGTCTAGGTGATACCCGTGTAATGCCCAGGTGATACTCGTGTATTGCCTAGGTGATATCCATTGATACCCATTGTGTCAAACTTCTACGATCAGGGAAAAACAATTAGTTCGGCACGTTGTGTTTGAAAGTGACCACTTCGTACGGTAGGGGTGGAATGTAAAGTAGATTTATGCAAACCACTACTGGTCTAAAACCACCAACTTTCACGCAATTTCTAGGTTTCAAGGTGAAGATGTAAGTCGACATCACATCACTTTTAAATTCGTTGATCATTACATTACACTACAAATCTCATTTAGTGTATGCACACTAATTGATTTATAGATGCTATAAGTTATTACTCTTGATGGACATTTTTACTAACTATGTCTACAATGATATGCCTCTTTGAGTAGTATAGATAGTTGTGCTCTTAGTAAAAATATTCATCAAAGGTAAAAAAATATAGCACTTCCAAACCTTATAGTGTGGATACATTATATGAGATTTTTAGTGTGGTGGTGTATAGACCAATGACCCACTGACCTAAGACCACCAACTTCTATACAAATTCTAGATTCCAAGGTGAAAAATGTAAAACGTCATTATAGTACTGTTAAATTCATTGATCACTACATTAGTGGTGTAATGGTAGCCTACATTTACTCCCTGAAGTAACATATGGAGAAGTTGGTGGTTTTGGATCATCCTACCTTACTCATGTGGTGAGGACCAGGTGCAAGTTGCTTGATTGGACATGAGAAATGAATTCATTTATACGTTCTTAGATAGAATTATTATGAGCCAAGAAGCTGGTTAAGAGAAAGAGTACGTCATGCTCAATTTTTGACAACGATAAATGAATCAAATGACATAATCCTCACTCCTACATGTGTTAGGAATCAGAGATTCTTGACAATCATGGCAGGTTCATATGTTGTCAATTCTCAACTACATTACATGAGATTTTTATGCGTGGAGGTGAAATGTGAGAGCAAAAACCTACCAACCAACCTACCTTTGCTCCTTCAACTGTTTTAGACACAGAATTTTGAGATTTCGCTATCGTGGTTTTTGTTTAGTCCAAACAAAAATAATAATCTCTGTCCACCATTTGGATCATTAGCAAGTCTTATATTGTGACGGTAAAATGCTGCAACTTTGCATACTGTCAACATTTCACTCATCAAGAACACATACACTCGATCAGATAAAAAGTAGGTAGTGGTCCATTTCTACAGAGAAGACTTCCTAACAGGAATACGCAGATGAAGCTGATCCGAAGTCCATTCACATGCATGATCTATTTTTGTTCACTGAATCACTCCGCCGGCCAGTTTCTATCATCCTCTGACCTTATGCTGTTTGCCAAGTCCATCATCTTCTCTTGAAAGAAATGAACTTGGCCTACAACATGAACCTCATATAAACTCAATATTTCCTGAGATCATAGTAGCTGAGTTCTATTCTAAATTGCAGATGATAAACAGCAAAAACCAGAAAACAGGGTTCACAAGATTAAACATCATCCCACGTGCACGACTTGGAGTTTAAATCACAGAAACTGCTTCATTCATAGAATCAGAAGAGACAGGGCGAAACTCAGTCAGTGCGGGTGTCCACTACCACCCTCTCACTCACTGACAATGTAAAGATCTCTACAGTCACAAAAAACATCCTCCAGCGCTGGCCTGCGCCACCGTAAACCCTGCCATGTAAAGAAGAAAAGATCAAAACACTGCCATTGCTCGGACGTCGGTAACAAACAAACCGAAAGGGATCATGTGTAGACAAGAGATGATAGTACCTGGTGATGGTTTCAGTAACCGCCTGCAGGTGGGACTGCGGAGACAGGAGAAGGGTCGTAGGGCGTGTAAAGAGGCGGATCGGAGTAGACCGGGGAAGTCTCCGTGGGAGCGTAGGGCGTGGGCACAGGGTCGACGGGAGGAGGACACAAGCTGGGCAGCAAGGAGCCCAGGTCCGGCAGTCCGTGCCGGTGTTTCGTGAGCAACGCCCTGCTGCTGGCGTCCGCGGTGGGGACGACCCACGCGCAGCTCATCACGAGAGCGGCCACTAGCACGAGCTCCAGGTGCTTCGCCATCGTCGCAGGCCGGTTGCTTGATGCGATCGAGGAGGAGCTGCTTGGAGTGCAAATGTGGGAGTACATGTTGCGGAGGAGGAAGGAGTTTATGTAGGAGTTGGATCAGCAGATCACCTGCTTCTGCTGCAGTGTTTAATGGATCATTGGTGCAGAGTGTAAGAGCTTGATGTTAGTTCCGTAAGGTAGATGACACTAGTCCCTTGCTATAATGATCTCCAGAGATTAAAAAAAATAATCCACACTTGGAGCTTGAATGAGTGAGATGCTCTATGGTAACCCAGCCTATTACAGCCACAAGAAGCAATATTTGGAGGAGATGCATAGTGATTAAAAAATTAAAAAAACATTCGATGATAGCACATTTCATCCCAAGTGATTTCATATTTTTCCAATGAAATGTGAATTAGTTATGAATTTTCAAAGTGGTCTGTCATATTTAGCCCATAACTACCACTAGTACCCTCCATAAGCACCGGCCATAAGTAAGGGGTCTTGTCCAATAGCAAGCCTTAATTTGAAGGCGTGAAAGAGTGAATGGGCAAAAATGGGGCAGAGATGGGACGGAAATGTGGTGGAAATCGAACCCTCTATAAAGTGGCACTAATGGGAAGCCAATGGCGGCGATGGGCTGGGTTACCGTAATCCATTTTTTCATTTGAACAATGACATCTCAAAGTTTTTGTAGTTGTCTTTTGTGAAGAGGAAAGAAATAGAAAAAGCATTGTAAGATTCAAGTATAGAAAAGAAAGAGAGCATGAGGACTTTGATGCTTCTTTTTTCTGCACCAATGAAATGCATGGTAATCAATGCTCTTGGGGCCTACCCAATGCAAGCTTAATGGGTACTTCATTGTACTCTAAGTTCTCAAAGAGTTGATTGAAAGTTTCTCCTAGTTGAGTCACCTTGTCCATGTGGTCATAGTTACTAACATAAGTCTACCATAAGTAGGGGTGACATGTAGGGTGACCCCCTTTCACTTTCAAGAAAAATCTGTGTGAATTATTGGAGTGAATTCTTGTATATCCCTACATTTGGTTGTAGAGTACTCTATACTTATACTCATATTATCTGCCAATCACTAGCCACCATTGAGCTATTGTTCTGATCCATAATCAAGCACAAGGTAGACTGGAAACCTAACCAAGGACTCCAAGTTAGACATATGTGCGTTTACAAGAGACAACAACTATGACTTATTGTGAAATTTCTTTTGCAAATCATTCAAGTAAATTCTTGGAGGCCCTTGAGATTATTGGAAGAGCGGTTCATTTTTGGTATGGCTTGCCACCATTTTGGTAATGTTTGAATTGATTCATGGTCATTGAGAATTGGTAAGTAGATTAGGAATTATAGAGTAATTGTTACACATGTGTGCATTTTTAGGAGACTACTACAGGTTCTATGTCATGGAAACACAATGGTAGAGTCTGACCTCTTTAATACAATAAACACAATAATACGACATATTTTTGTGCGAACAAACTTTTTGGTCTAAAACTCCCTCCATAATACAACTATGACACACGATAATGCAACAATTTGAGACCCACACTTTGTCATATTATAGAAGGAAATAAATGCATTGGAAACATGTTATCATGTAGGAAACGACTTGTGAATGTTTGGAAACAATCTATTAAGGTTGTGAATACATTGGGGGGCAATGGATAGACGTTGCAGCACCACTGAGCATCCGCCGAGCATCACAGTCTGAAATTTGAAATCTCAGTCCTAAATATTAGTCCAAAATTGTCTCTGTAGCGTTATTATCCATTGTTTGCCAATGTGTTCCTATAATTTGTAGTGGCTTCCAAACCGTAATTTGGAATAGCTTGAGCACACCCCATGGTTTTGACCCCAATGGAAGGGCTCTCCACCAAGCCCATGCCAAACATCATCTTGCTCGGGGTGGCCTCGCCAACTTGGTGCTTGCATGGCAAAATTGACAAGTATGGCAGGGGCGTGCAAGAATTCCCTAGGCCTATTCTATCAACATCTACTTGTCACGTGGAGTATCCCTCCTGCCACATTGTGCGTAGTATTTGTCTTGCCACATTCCGCGCATAGTCTTGAGACCTATCCTCTCCGGCTTGACGAGGATTGTAAGGGCCGCTTCACACTTGGTGGCCAAGTCGAGAGGCTGTCGATTTCCACCAATGAGATTGCTAGAATGGCCAAAGTCTGGACTTTGGGCCTTCACACTTGTGCCCAAACTCCAAAGGCTGTCGTCCTACATGGCAACGCTTGTGGGTTGTTTTGGCGCCAAAGCGACGGCCTCTCAAGCAAAACTTGGGTCGCCCATTTTAGTCTAACCAAACTACAATCGAGAGTCCGTCGATTTTTTTAATTAAAATAATCAAAAAGTGACAAGATCTAGACCATTAGATGAAAGAGACCGAATTTTTGGGCTGATTTTTTTTGGCTGATTTTTATTGGCTGATTTCTTTAGGCGTTATGATATGGGGTTTGGACTTTGGACTTGGCCTTTGGGGCTTCACACCACGACCGGCCAAACCTTCAATTTATATTATTTAATATATTATTTTGGCAAAAAAGTTTGGCCTCTCGCCATAGTTTGGCCACTCATTTTGACGGTCGGCCTCTCGAATTGGGCATAGTGTGAAGCGGCCCTAATACTGACCCTGGGCCCTGGCCTGCGATGTGACCCACTCTTGGAAAGTGATGTTGGGGCGTCTTCGCGTGGGGGCGTTGCCAGGGATTTCTACCAATGTTGGCGTTCCCACGGTGGAGATGATATGAAAGGTTCAAATGTTGTGTAATCTTACCATATAAAGACCAACAAACTCCCACTTGAACTTTGAGGATATTTCAAGTACCTTAAGAACATCAAATCTCTTTGTAGGTGTGAATAAACCACGAGTCTAGGACTGGAAAGAAACGGCATTGAGTGTTTGAAGCTTCTTTCCACGAATTTATCAAGTTCTTATGGTTAGCTACATGTGAATTTCATTACAAAGTAGTGAGAAGGTAATCAAACATGATACAAACTCTGTATCTTGGTAGAGGATGACAGTTAAGTTAATCAGGTGACCAGCTGAAATCCTGCCGTGATGCCAGCCACCTGCTTCCCCCATTTTCTACTTCTTAATGAACCCACTACTTTGGGTGGAGCCATAACTTC
Organism: Bryoerythrophyllum caledonicum; assembly: GCA_963971425.1. Classification (NCBI taxonomy): domain Eukaryota; kingdom Viridiplantae; phylum Streptophyta; class Bryopsida; order Pottiales; family Pottiaceae; genus Bryoerythrophyllum; species Bryoerythrophyllum caledonicum. The sequence goes on along the minus strand of OZ020516.1, from coordinate 32,797,228 downwards.
CTCTCAGAACTTCTGATTCAGATCTGCTTATTCAAGCCAGACATGCATTTGAATGCAGTTCAACAAACCTAACAAAATTAATAGATTATGCACCGTACATGAAGTCATGTTCATAAGCATGGCCATTGGTGCTGCCGCTTCTATACAAATGCATCTGTTCTCAACACTTTCAACACAATTTGATGAAGTGTCCACACAAAAAAAGTGTCAAAAACTTATGTATAGTGTTGAAAACAGCCCCACTTGTACGAGTCTACCGTAATTAATCAGCATACACGATACTTTTTGTATGGTTCTTAATCCTTAAACATCGGTCGGGAGCTGTTTACATAGGCACATATTTTGCTCCATAGAATACAAAAATTGTATTAAAGCTCAACAAGACTTACACCTTCGGATTGAAGATTCTTCAACTAACATCTTTTATTTGGAGGTCATTTCAATCAATCTGAATCTTATCATGTTCAAATACGACACCATAGATGTAGAATACCGTGGCCACCAATGGCACTTTATGACGTATAAGGGTTAAACAACAGGAGTTGAAGCTGGATTCCGTTCAAGATTTTGCTCACAGTAGACCATGTTATTTGAAGCAATCCTTCTACATGAATTGAAACTCCAGTCTCTACTAGGTTTGATAAAGTAGAAGTGGTGGATTCAAACATTACTTAAGTAATTTGGGTACTTTATCAAACCTAGTAGAGACTGGAGTTTCAATTCATGTAGAAGGATATGTTACTAGTGCAGTAATGAGTAGAAGGATAGAAATGAATATATATAATGATTGTTAGGCTTCTCCACTATATATAATGAGCAAGGATTGTTAGGCTTCTCCACAAACTCTCAAAGTGCAACATGAAAAGAGTCATATCAATCACAGCTCAAGCAAAGTAGCATCCAAGTTCGAGGATCCAAACCACCTAGATCGTCACCACCATTATCAAACACGACGCCTGATTCAACATCGGCCCATGCACGAAAGTACCATACGTGTTCAAAATCAGGTGTGAATAACAATGAGGACGTCACCAATTCATGAAACTCTTCCCACTGTCAGGCTATCAACCTGTTGACATGAACAGCGCTATGATCAGTAGCCTCCCTGAGGCGGAGTCTCGTACGACGGCGGAGCGGGAGGGGATGCAAGTTCGTCCACCGGAGCAGCTGGCTCATAGGTCGATCCCGGAGCGGAAGCTGGATCGACCTCCGGAGCTGGAGAAATGGATGGCTCCGTCTCGGAGTAAGGTGCGTCGGCGCTGCCTGGCGGCGGCGGGCAGAACTGGCCTTCCAGGTAGTCGATCACCTTGCCGATCACCCTGCCCTCCACTGGCTGCAGGCTGGAGCTGCTGCACACCAGCAGCGCCGCGACCACCATCACCGCCATGGACAGCTTCATCTCTTGAGCCTGAGGACTGGCCTGTGTGCTGTGAGTGCGTGCGGGAATTTGAAGAAGAAGCCCGAGATGGTCTGATTGAGCTGGGACTCTGGGAGTTTATATGGATGCGCTTAGAGATTGTTAAGTTTGGTTCGGGAATTGTGGCGCGGTGGGTGTGCGGGTGGAGTTGGATTATGGGAGTTATGTTTCACCAACTACGTCTCAGATGGCTTGATGGCTTGAGAAGTTAGGGATATGATCCAGCGATTCCTAAACTGGCTAAAATTAGCTTGAAAGCTACAAGAAAAACCGGGCTGCTACTAGGTAGTAGTAGTAGTAGTAGTAAGAACTCCGGCCTTCTGAGAAGGTCGGCGTGAATAAAGTGTATGTTTATTCTCTTCTGGCTGCTACTTACTCTACACTCTGTGAAAAAATATAAATAAATAATGAAATTTAGCCAGAGCATCATAAGTATTTTGCCACCTCCTGAGATGGCGTCCATGGGTATCACATAGGTATTGCATGAAAATTGCAAATATCATCTAGGTATGTCACGGATATTGCAAGGTATGGCCTAGGTATCTCCACGTATTATGTACTTGAATAGCGTACTTAACTCCCTTACGGTGCATGTTGTAGCATTTATGTTGATTTTGAGAAATTGATTCTAGGACTGCTAGAGATATCGTTGAAGTGGTTGGGAGTTTGGTTGTGCATAAGAGCATCTCCATTGGGCCCGCAACCTGGGCCGCAATCTAGGTTCTTTCAATGGTCAACTTGACCCAATCAGGCCGTTACAAAGCTTGTCTGTCGTCATCCTTCCGGTATTGCCAAACTCTGCTTCCCGCACTGAGCACTCCAAATTTCTGGACTTTTGGGAGCCCTTAGAGTGATTTGCTAGTCGTGGTCAAAGCATGTGTCAAAGTCTACTTGCGACACCATTGCTCCATCACACATGGTCAACCTTAATCCTTTAACCGTTTAAGGCCATGAAAGTCAATATGTGGTCTCTTGGGGGGGTGAAACCACACCGTAGCAATGAATTGAAGAAACATGGTCCAAAATAGTGTTCACAACGAATGTGCATCAAGCTATGACGAAATTGATGAGACTATTGGAGCACAAATCGGTGCTAGGAATCCGTGCAGAGCTCAATTTCCATGAAGTGGGATTGCAATAAAATGTACCTTCTCTGTAGATGATGTTTTATGATTTATTACACTTATAGATTTTTCCTAGGCCTTGTGAGCTTGTAGGCCTTAAAGGAGTAAGGACAAGGTGGTTATGGATGATGGTCAAACCTACGAGTGTAATAGATTATGTAGAATATGATCTATTACACTTGTAGAGTCTCTATCATCCATAGCCACCTTATCTTTCCAGAGTTAATCCTTCTAAACTCAATTTCTTGGTCGACACATTTCTTTGGTGAATGGGCCATGTTGATTGCTGGGAAGCAAAAAAAAATTGGGTAGTAATTCCCTTTTTAGTCTAGGGGTTTAGGTATACGACCCTGCACGTGGCACACAACTAAATTTGGCTTATCAAAGTATCCTTCGTATCTCGTTTGAGGGCCCCTATTACAAACAAATGACAAATTTTGGAAATGGGCCTTAGAAAAATTCAATACAAAATAAGGGGGTCTACTTTCCATCTGAGTGCTTGAATATCATTGAGGAGTGGTTGGAATTTATTTGTTTTGTTTACAATAGCTTCCGGTGAAAATCTATCATTACAATATTTGAATTCAATAAATTGGATGGTGAGATTTGGATCAATGTGGATTGGTGGGGAGTCTTTGTATGGCAGACCTTTGACACATAGTAGGTCGGATTTAAATCTGGCATTATAATGACATCTTTGCGTACCACATGTGCATAGTAACAACCATGAGGGAACCACATTTTCTTGGGAGTTCTCAGTAAAGGTTCCGGCATTCATGAGGATAAAACAACGGGATTTGTTTGATGATACAATTAATTGAAGGATTGCCCACACCGATTTGTTGTGGCATTTAACAATTAGGGCATGTATGTGGGGGTTATGGCATTTGAGGAGAATGTGTAGCCATGTATCCGAGTATGTAGTGTTGCATTTTGAACATGTTATGGTCTTATGGAGGGGAATCTTTTTATGCCAAAGAAGAGTTGTTTACAAACGTTTCCCATATATTGCCTGGTGCGGAATTTGACTAGGCACGTTCTTTGTTAATCCGTAATGATGGGGTTTTTCAAAAAAATTGTGGAGAGTTCATTGACAATATATGCAATACCGGTCCATTTTATCAATACTAGGGAATTTTTCTGTGAGTATTTCCAAAAAAAATTTAGATCGTGTTTTTTGAGGTACTTATCCAAGAATCTTATGGGGCCTTTGTCGGGGGTCTCGTCCACGGAGGGCCATTCATATCTATGAAAGTAGTATGGGGTGGCGTAAGCGTGTTTGGCATCTCGGTAGGCTTTTTCTTGACCTTCTTTTGCTAATTTGTCGGCTTGTTTGTTGCCGTCTATGTTAGCATGGGCTCAAACCTTTTGTAGTGTGGTGATTTGTATGCAATTTTGGAGCATTTCGACCATGGATGTTAGGTAGTTTGGTCCGGATGACTATTGTGTTAAGTGGGGTGTTTTATGTGTGTTTAGGAGGTAAAATACAGTAGTGCAATCCGTGAAAATGTGGGTTGGTTTGTTGAAGTATTGCATGGTAATTATCTTGAGGATTTTGTAGGTGGCCATCATTTTAACTCTAAGAGTATTTTTGAGTCCATGTAGTCTTTTGGCATGTTTAATTCGTTTAGTGGGGTTGTATATTCCATAGCCGGATTTTTCCCAATGCCAGTGTCTCGGACTTACTTCGGTTGATTCTTGAAGGAACCGTCAGTGTAGTAACTATAGTTGAGGTCAAATTTTACAGGGGTGTGAGTTTGGTATTTGGGAAGTGAGGAAGTTGGAGAAATATGTGGTGTGAAGTTAAATCGAGAGGGGATCTTCAACCATTTTTTATTGTGGTTTACACTGATTAGTGTGGGTGTGGGTGGAGCAATTGCGGTGTATACATTGTTGATGTTGAGATTTTTGATTAGTGTAAGTTGAGCGTGGTTTTCTAATGTGCCAATTTCTTGGTTTTGATGATGTATGCATAGGACACATAAGATTGAGGGTTCAAGTCTGGATTTCTGTATTTTCGGTGGTATGGTGGGTTCTATCAATATGTAACATTGAATCCGCTTCAAATAGTGCTATAATGTGGGAGTCCGGAATGGGCCCAAGTGTGGATTGAAGTTTTGTACCAGTTATAGTCAGGTGTGATAATGATAGTGGGGGTATGGTTGAGGTCGTTGTTTGCTGCTAGGCGCGCTCAATGTATTGCTTGTTGTGTTTCTTCGTCATTGTGGGGGTGTACGATGCCTATTCCTTTCCATTTATAATCAAATGCTTTCCCAATTGAGCCAAATATTCTATCCCGTTCAAACGAAGAGTAGAACTTCAAAAATTTGTGGAACATGTAACTAGGGACAAAAAGTATGATTATGTTATTTTAAAAGATGTGATAAGAGAGTCTAGTGTAGGAGCGGATATTGTGTAATGTGCATGTTTGAGGGGGTCATTTTTTGGTATGCAATATTTGTATCTTTGGTATAGCCAAACAATTTCGGTTTCAAATGGTTGAGGTGTGGGTTCAATGTTCATGGGGATTTGTATCGCATCATGTTATTGGTTCCCTTGCCATTGTAGCCTAGCGACCGGTATAGTGATTAAGTGTCTGCCGTTTTCTTCATATATGGGGGCAATATCTTGTTGTATTTTTATTGTGTTCGTTTGTGTGAGAATATCGGTTATGAGGTTATATTCGGTTGTGGAGATGCTAAGAAGGGGAATGATGATAGGCGGTGTAACAAATCTTGTATTTCTAAGTTGTGATTGGGGGTGATGTAGTTTTTTGATTCCTAGGTAGAAGTTGTATTAGACTTTGTAGTAGTAATGTTTAAGGGTTTCGGTGTTCTGGAGAGAGGTGGTTTGATTATGCCAAGGAAAAGGATTTCTTTGCGGGAGCCATTTACTATAGGTTGTGTTATTGTGTTGCCAGTGGCATAGGTATGATTGGTCTTTTTAACTTATTTTGTTAGAGTCTACATATTTTCTACATCTGTGGTCGGTAATGTTGTTGAATGTTATGTAGTAGGATTTTTTTTAAATGTGTAGCGTTGGTGGAGGAGGGAGTAGGTGGGGTGGGTGTGGTGGGTTTGGTAGGGAGTTACTAAGACAAAAGTTTTTGGTTGGATAAATATGGTTCCGATAGGTACTGAATTATTTTACTTGCATTTGTTATTGACTCATGTCAAGGCACCAACTTCATTTGAGGACCTACTTTGTTTTCATGATATAGTGCATCTGATGTATATAGCTGCTTGTATTGCAAGAGGACTTTTAAATGATGATTCTGAGTGGAAAAATTGTCTTCAAGAGGCAAATGTCATTGTGTTGCCTAAGCAGGTTCGACCGTTGTTTGCAACACTTTTTGTGTTTGGACAACCGCTAGATCCTCTTAGTTTACTAAAAACACATATTGATGATATGTATGATGATTGGCGCAACAATCAAAATTGCTATTGCAAAGCAATTTTGTCCATTGAGGAATATTTGTGATCATTAGATAAACATCTTATAATTTTTTTTAATATAAAAAAATCAAATGAGTTTGGTTATCCAAACATTCTTGGTGTCGGTGATGATGCCAATGACAATATTGATTTTGATAACCAAAACGCTATTTGTCTAGAGGAGGATGTAGGTAGGCTCAACGAAGAACAATACAATGTTTTTTCTGGGGTAATAAGTGCCATTTTAAATTCCAATTTTCCAAATTGGCTTTTCTTTTTAGATGGTCCTAGTGGTACAAGTAAGACTTTTTTGTATAACATCAAATTAGGTTTCTTTGTGGTCGTAATGTCAAGTGTATGGCTATGGCAACAAGTGGAATTGCCACATGCCTTTTGATTGAAGGGCAAATGGCAGATTCATCTCTTGCTATAATTCCATTACAATTGCATGATGCATCAATTGTAGCATTAGTGCCCAATCTACATTAGGTCAAAGCTTACGTGAAGTACAATTGATTGTACATGATGAAGCTTGTGTTGGGCATCGTTTTATGTTTGAAGCTATAGGCAAATTGTTGCGAGATATATGCAATAAAGATAGTCCAAATGGCGGTGTTGTAGTTTTATATGGCAGTGATTTTGCCAAACTTTGCCTATAGTTGTACGTGGAGGTTGCAAGCAAATTGTGCAGTCTTGCTTGTGACATTCATATCTATTTCCACTAATGCAACATTTTCATTTGACCACTAAGATGCGTTTGCAAAGTCAACCAGATTTTCAACAATTTTTGCTAGAAATTGATGAGGGCAAAATCGGTCCAAAGGTAGATCTACCTCGAGAACTAATTGCTCTTGAAAATTATTTAGATGGTCTCATTGATGCTATTTTTGATGATCCGATTGATTTTTTTTGAGCGCCTTATTTTGGCTATCCAAAATGATGATGCCCAAGAAATCAACCGAAAAATCACCAATTGCGTACCTGGTGATGTGCATCAATGTTTTAGTGTTGATTTTGTCCACAAGAATGATGTGCATGCCCATCATATCCAATAGAGTTTTTTAATTCTTCACAATTGAGCGGTTTACCTCCTCACCAATTAAGTCTTAAATGTGGCCAGTATTTGATGTTGCTAAGGAACTTGAATCCGGCAAAAGGTTTGTGCAATGGTAGTCGTTTGCGTCTTCTGCGGGTGTCTCCAAATTTTTATGTAAAATTGTAGAAGGACGCGATCGTAGCCAAGAGGTATTGATTCCTAGAATCGTACATCATTGCAAGAATAGCTGCTTGCCATTCACACTTTGCCGGAGACAATTTCCTGTCACTGGTGATTGTGCCATGACAATCAACAAATTGCAGGGCCAATCAGATGATCGAGTCAACATTTATCTTTGCAATGAAGTATTTAGCCATGGTTAGTTATATGTAGCTTTGTCTCGCGGTAGACATCCTGCAAACATTAAGGTTGCCAATGACAACAATGAAGCCGTGGGAGCGGTAAAAAAATGTTGTCTATCATGAGGTTTTTACATGACATTGTTATATAAATTCCTATAGCTATTTACACTTGAATCAGGTGGATAGAAAAGTTAAGAGTTGTTTCAACTTTGCATGTTTAGGGTTTCTTCATGCTTCGGCAACATCCCCTTCCATCCAATTGTGTTCTTTTGGTGTCCATCATCATGTCATTGTCTCAATTGGGACATTTCACTATATCAATAAATACAATCAAATCATTTTTTAAGCATTTTTTTTGCTATTCATATTTGGATGCCTCTGCATTCTAATGTATGCATGTTTGTATTAATCATTGTATACACTTCATTGATTAAATTAGTTACAGAAATTCAAAACCGAGTAAAAATGCCCTAGCTATCTACCTCCAAAGTCAAGCACTAAATTTTATTTTTATTTTTATCAACACTTACAAAAATGTGGCTTTTGAAAAACCTTCTACAATTTTTTTCCCCTCCTATTAGATAAACCCCCCCTAGAGAGCCCAAATTCAAGGTTGGAATTCAAAAAATAATGGTTATTTAGGGAGAGTCTACCCTCGAGAGGGGGGAGTAGTTCCATGCTACTTTGTCTTTGTCTGGTGGACATTGGTTTAGTGGTCGAATGAACAGACACTTTATTCACTCCAGCCCCCTTCAGCGAGGACCAAAGTCCTTCTTCTTATTTTGGGAGATATTATCTTATTGTTAATGGATTTCTGCCTAAAATACAGTTTCATCTATTGTGGATGAAATCGCAACGGAGGAAAATCTGGTGCAGGACGAAAACTAGTCTACGGATGAAAACTAGTCCGTGGGTGAAAACTAGTAGCGGATGACTAGCCTAAGTGCTAAGAATCATCACTAACACTAATAACTAACACTTAATCTATGTAACCCGCTCCTTCTCTACACTTCCAATTTTCTACAAAATTTTCAAATGAATAATTTTAAAAATATTTTGTAATATAAAAAATGCATCAAAATGGTTGCTCTGATGAGTTGCAAAGCATGCGTCAAAAAAAGAAATGAGCGCTACAGTAGTTGAAAGAAGAAATGAGCGCTAGTTGAAAGAAGGAATGAGCGCTACACTAAAAATTATATTTAGTGTTGGATGACAATTGGTGTATTTACCACCATCATGCCCCAACACTATTAGTCAACTTGTGGACAATTAGTGTATTGGGGCCACCATTTCTTGATGGCAGCCTCCGTTTTAGCCGCCAAAGTTGCAAGTTGCATAATTAATGCAACTTCTTCATGCTCCCATCTCTTATCCCATCTCTTATCCATGTATATTTCAAAATCTAACACTAAATGTCAACTTCTTCATTTTTCAATTCTTTAAATCTTACTATTGTTCACAATTGGTGTTGGAATTGACAATTAGAGTTGCTACAATTCTACCCTTGTTGACAATTGGTGTTGTTGTTCGTGTTTAGTGTTGCCAACACTCAATATAATTTTTAGTGTAGTTGAAAGAAGAAGGAAGAAATGAGCGCTCAAAGACAAACATTGAATAATTTGATGACGAGAACTCAATACCGCTACTTCACCCGAAACCAACACCATCCACGTCCTCTCGAAATGTTGAGATCTCTTGGTGCCTTTGCTCACGATGACGGATTTGTGCATCGTCTCGCAGACGCTGAGATTGAGCTCCGAAAACGCTTCTCAGCGATGGCGATGGAAGATCTCTGAGCGCACACACACACACACACACACACACACACACCACAAGCACAGATTCTCCCTCATCTTCCTCCAGATCTCGTCACGAGCAGGTAGGCTACTCGCGTCTGCTTGCTCCGATCCTTTTGATCCCTCGATCGTCTTGCGGTTCCATCTCTTGCTCTTGCTCTCCCCTGTTTTTCCAATTCCCTACCATTCGGTTACTTGGATCGGGTCAAGCAAGCAAGGGGAGAAGTTTCTGGCGTTCACGGAATGCGCTCGAGGATACTTGTCTTCATTTCCCCTGTTTTGACATTCTTAGGGTTTTCTTAGGGTTTCGCGAATTTTGTTTCTCACAGCAAGGTTTGATAACTTGGCTTTGATTTTGTTTTACTTCGTGGGGAATGTAGGGCCCTAGTTGTGAGTATTCTGGATTTCACGTCTGTGCTTGTTCTCTCTCATCAACTGACTCAATGTTCATGCTTGGTTGTGTATATATTCGCAGCGAAATCGTTGATCTTTTCCATCTATAGCAGTATTACATCTTCAGTCTAGCAACTGATCTCATGCATAGACATAGTTACCATGAGTTCTTCCTTGCCGGAGGCTCTGTATGAGCTCTCAATTCAGCAAGACCTCCCTCCTGCACCGAACGTTGGGCCGCAATGTGCAGACTGGTTGCCCCGATTTGCTGGCTCAAGCTGGTTGGCATATGCTGCCAGCAGTGCGGTTGTGGTCGCAACTGCGGCTTCCCCGTTGAATCCTGGAGAATCCTCTTCCGGCCGTTTTTTCCAGCAGGTAAGATTATGACAAAAGACTGAAAGTCTATGTTATAGTGAACGAAGGTCTTTAAAATGACCACAATGCTGGTGCTGTGAGGTGGATCGTCTATCCATTCATTTTAGTAATAAGTCATAGAAGTAAATAGCGTGTGCATGTTCTAGATCGAGATATATGCTAGGTAATTCTTCCGTGTTTAGATTTCTGATATATCTCTTTTATCAGTAGTCAATGAAAGCCTTCCTTACAGGCCTACTTTGTTTCTTCAGGTTCTTGAAACACGTTCCAGCAATGACGAAGACAATTGCGAGGGAGGAAATTTGGTGACAAGTGTAGTATGGGCTCCCGTGGGTCCTTCTGTTGGTCAGCTGGCAGCTGCGGCCGGCAAAGCTATACACTTGTATTCTCCCACGAAGTTGGCAAGAGATGCAGCAGCCAGCTCTATTTCCTCAGGTTTCTACCCGATCTGGTGGAAGAGCACACCATAGTCAGATCAAACATATTTTTGGGGTCTAGTTGATTCCTTAGATTGTAGTTGTTAATCAACTCTGGTTTTTTTCTTGCTTGAGTGTAGGAAGTGTTATGTTGGTTTTCCAGATAAGGATCTTGCCTTAGCTTCTGCTCTATGTGGTCTAAAAGACTGGTTAAATGTCTGCAGAGATACCTTTGGCGTGGGAAACGAAACAAGTTTTGCAGCATTCATTTCAGGTCCTTACTTTTTCATGGACCGAGTCAGGAGACGGTTTACTGTCTGCTGGATCAGATATCACGATGTGGAAACGGGGTGAAACAGACTTTTCAGTTCTCTGGCAAGTCCAGCCTACTGTACCCCAAGCATATGCTGCTTCATCATGGTCATCTGCTGGCTTGGTAGCAACGGGAGATGGAGTAGTCGAGACGCAGGCTAATTCTTCTTCAAAGGAAGATAGCATAGAAGACGAGAAAAATGCGAATTCTGGAAAAGCAACAGTGTGGTGTTGGCAAGAAGGGCAAGAGATCCAAGGGATTGAGTTACGACACCCTTCCGAGGTTTCAATGATTCAGTGGAGGCCGTCAAATGGTTACGGTGAAGATCCATACACTTACCGGCCTGTTCTTCTTACATCTTCTAGAGACGGCTCCATACGTCTATGGCTGGACATGGAAGGTCCTAGCTATTCAAGTTTCTGTTTTGGAGACAGCCATGAACTAAAGAAGAAACCCACTTTTACTATGGCTGCTGTTGTCGACGTGAATTCCTGCTTGGATGGAGTTCTGGGACATGATATTTTTGTGACCTGGGCTTCTGAGAGCAGGACTGGGGGTAGCGTTGAGGAGAAGACAGCTAGAAACAAGTATGCTAAAATGCGAGATCTGGCACCTTGTGAGTGGTTGGTGGGAGTAGGACCTCGTGGCAAAGTTGCACTATGGTCAGTGCACAGTGTAGATGATATACTACCTACTCGTTCTCCGCGAGTTACTCTTTGGCAGCAAGGGGATGATGTATTGTCTGAGCTACGAGGAGAGGGTGCTACGCATGCTATGGATCGATTGATGGTGAAGGCTGTGGTTCAGAGACCTGAAGGCACATTAGCAGTCGCTCCTTCTTCTCTGGACCTTTTCGAAGCTCTTCCCAGTGGGCATTTTCGATGGTCCCGTCTATGGCCACCTGTGTCTGCTATAGGAACCGGAGGTGGTCGCGTTGGCTCAGGAGCACAGACAACAAGAAACAAAAGTCCATGGGGGGTGTCATCGGAAGTAGTTCATCTCGATGGCCATCGTGGTGCTGTCCTCCAGGTTGCTCTTCATCCCAGCCCCACGGTTGCGCTTGCCGCGTCTGTTGATAATCAAGGCGTTGTCTTGCTGTGGAACTTATCTGCATGGGCTAGTCCCCAGGTCAAGGTTATGAGCTCACAAACTTTAGGGTGGAAACTGGCTGGTCAAATCTCAGGTCTTCAAAATTCCCCTCCGTCATCTTATCATCGGATTGCATGGGCGCCTTCATCATTGCCTGAGGGCAGAGCTATATTACTTGCTGGTGACATCCTGAAAATTGACTGCTTTTTAGTTGGCAGGAGTGATTCTCAACCGAAGGGTGATTCTTCACTTCTCTCCGATCATCTTCACTGCCTTCGTTGTCCTGTCTTTAGTGAAGGGGACCACCTTCATAATTTTAGTGCAATTCCGCTGCCATTGAATGCGTCTCAGCAGGTTGCCGAAGAAAGAGGCTTTTTTATTGTAGGAACTGACAGTCGGGATCGACTTTTAGCTTCCTGGGCAGTGCAGTTACAAGTGACTACACTCTCGGATCGTAGCCAGGACGTCAAGATTGCAGCAGCAGGTGTACAAGACGGTATGGAGCTGGAGGATGAGGGAAACTCTTGCACACCTGATTCCAAGTTCCGATCTCTGGAAAAGTCGGGTTTTTTTCTTTATGCAGGTTCTCTTGTCTCTCAGGAGCGAATATACATCAAAGACTGCCTTATTGGGTCTGTAAAGCTCGATGGTGGACAGCGTGTGACGTGCATTGGTGCAGTTCCAGGATCTATCAAGGGCTCCTTGGCAACTCACTTAGAGGTGTACGAGAAAGCCCACCTATACGATATGTTGACGGGTTGTGCAGATGGTAGTGTTAGGTTGTATAAAGTTTTCTCCTCGCAGGCATATGCTTCCGACTCAGCCATGTCTTTTTTCTGGCAATGCATAGGCGTCGTCAGAGCTCACACAAGTCCTGTAACTATTATTGCTACAACTGCTACTGGTGATAAAATCGCTTCGGTTGGAGACGCGGAACATAACAGAACAGTAAAGATTTGGGAAGTTGACAGCTGCAATGAGAATGGCGAATTTGAATTTGAGGATCAAATAACGCTGCCACATCCCGTGGTTGCATTGAGCTGGATGAATTCAGGCATGGGTTGTGTACTCCTGGCTGTCGCAACAAAATTCGATTTGTTCATTTATGTTCAAGACAGGCCATCTGCGCGGGAGGTGTCAAGATCTACAGTTTGGATCCGTTTAGCCTCCTTCTCGTTCAAAACTGCAATTGATCATCTTTTATGGAGTTTCCAGGGTTCACCTGTACTGTCATCACAAGGCCACATCTGGGTTTTGAGCCCCTGGGTTTGTGCGAAGCTGAAATCGAGTTGTGGTATCATTACTCTTAATTCTTCAGTTGAGAGGGTTCCTCAGGCAGGGGCATGCAATTCATGTCGTCTTCTTCAAGCTGCAGAAGTACTTGTTTCTCCCTTAGCAGATTATCACCCCAAAGCGCTCTTTTGGAGCCTGTTTAAAGGTAAGGTTATTTTCAACGTTGCCTTTTAATCACGGTTATTTATACTCGGTATTTTAGTGCTTTTGACTTTTTATTGGAGTCATCGGTTAGCGAAGAAGGGGAAAGTAATATTTTCAGATATTAATCTCGAGGCTATCTGTTGATCTTTTTATGCTTTCGTTGCACTATTCTTCTTTGACAACATGTTTGAAAAACGCTGTTGCCTTTTATTCCATTCTTTACTTTTCTCATGGATTTTGAAAAGACATGACCAGTTACGATGTGATGTTTTCAGGGGACAAGTCACGCGCTCGAGCATGTATTCGTCATCTTTCTCACCACTTGGCTGCCACGACGGAAAGTTCTGCTGCAGAACACAATGAAGCACACATTTCTGAGAAGATTGGTCAAGTTCACATTCGGATCCCCCGAATGGGGTTGGCCACGCTTCTACAAAAGGATGTGTCAGCTACGACACAAGCGTCAGCAATTCCAGATTCTGCGTATAATACAAGTTTTGCCTTCATGAACAGTACAATTACTCAGTCGAGGCCTCCAAATGTTAGTGATAAGTACTCATTTCTGAACAATACGTCATGGTTGGACGAGTTTTCAGATGAGCTTAGTGAGGTGAAGCCATCGAGGAGCACTCAATCACAAGACGCTGTAAAGACCGGTGGTTCGGAGCCTTTCTCCAAAGACGAGATGGACGCCATTGTACAGTTTCTAGAAGATGGTAGTAGTGCTTTGCAGCTTTCTGGCGAAGAAGTTAAGCAGCTGCTTGCATTGGTCGAGCTGGTGGGAGAGATGGACGGTGTCAGACAAGCTGCACAATGTGCGGGTCTTGACCTTTCTGGACAAAGGTGAGGTTACTAAGTAAAGTTGGAATTTTGATGGCGTTCATAATCGAGTACTGAAAGCTTTTGATCAGGCATACGTTTGAAAATTTTAATTGATTGCTCCTGAGATATTCGCAACGTGAAGAGTTTGATAGTAATTAATGTGATCCACTTTCCCGTGATTCAGATTTTGGCTGGCGCATCGGTATAACAGTTTACTTGCATCCCAATCAGGTGGGAAAAAAGGAGATGTTCAAGGTATACGAGTGGACTCAAAAGCATTGGCCTGGGCTTTACAGTCTGACACTAAAGAGACCCTGCTGGATGTGTGTGCATCTGAGCAATCATTGTGGCCAGAATTGCGTGCACTAGGTTTTGGCTTTTGGTTTACTGATGCTGTTCCCCTCCGGAAAAAGGTCAGTTTGTTATATTGACTGTGCTTTCATTATCTGACTTCGTTGTTTAGGTCCTTTGTACAAGCGGCTGTTCTAAAGATAAGGACCGTCTTCTTATGTCTGTTAGTTACTGACATTGGTATGAGTGTGATGGTATGTGTGTGGGGTATGCATTGGCGGTTAAATGGATGCCTTTGGATTTCTTGATTCTTACTGCTTGTTGGAATGGAAATGCAGATGGAGAAAGTGGCTCGGTTACAATTTATGGCAAGTAGAGATGCCAAAGACAGTGCTTTGCTGTATATAGCTCTGGAGCGACGTACTGTCTTAGCGGGTCTTTTTAAAATAAGTAAAGATGAGCGTGATAGACCTCTTGTAGACTTCATGGCTCGAGATTTCCGCGTAAGTTTTCTATCAGTTCTATTGATAAAAGATCCCTATGTATTTTGTTTTTTAAACTCGTCCAATTTGTTTCAGCTGATGTTCTACCACCGCAGTCCAATCTTATATTTTCCATACGATATAATGGTATGTGTACTTTCTTTCTTTGTTTAATTCTTGACGCAATGTAGCTACGTCGTTGTGGCCTTCAGGAAGAGAAGAACAGGGCAGCTGCTCTTAAGAATGCATATGTCCTGATGGGAAAACATAGACATGAGTTAGCCGCAGCATTTTTTTTACTAGGTGGAGACATGGATTCTGCGGTGTCCGTCTGCACAAAGAATCTGGAGGATCCGCAGCTTGGGTTGGTTGTGTGTCGTCTTGTAGAGGGCTCTGATGGTCCTATCGGACGTAAATTAATCAGCAAGTATGTACTCCCAGGGGCCATAAAAGCCGGAGATTACTGGCTTGCAAGTCTTTGCCAGGTTTGTTGTTCTGACTCTGTTAACGATTGTCATACTTATTCGGTTTCTGGACAGTAGCCATCTATACGGTTTTGCCTGATATTTTTCTGAGTTTTCTTCTGGTAATCTTGTCCATGTGCTCTGCCATTTCCATTTCTGACAGTGCGAAATTCCTTTTATAATCCAGTGGTTATTAGGCAATGGAATTGAGACTATGCACGAAGTCATATCTGGCTGCCAGCCTGCTGCATCTGTTGATGAGAAGACGATCGAGACTAAGAGAACTAGTAGTTCCATTCCTTTGGATCCTGATGTAGCAGATTACTGTACGGTTTTAGTATTGAAACCGCGTTTGCTTCGTGAACCTCAAAGAGATAAAGTATCTGCCATCTCAAAGCAAGCCACACTGCGAGCTTCTTTGGCGCTGAGGAAAATTGGCCTTCCTGTAAGTTATCAACACTTTTTTGCCTTTCGGTCTTTTCAGAGAGAAGGTTGCAGTACCTAGTGTCATCGTTAACTCTGCGCTTTCATCGAGCAGTGTGGAGTATTATCATTTACTGTCCTTATTGACGTCGCGTGATGTCGCAGTTACAAGCCCTTGAGCTCATGACAGACAGCTCTGGAGTGAAGACTGTTACTGAAAATGGTCATCATGAGGTCTCTCCAATCAATACTGGCTTTAATGTGGATATTATGGAACATTCGACCTCTCAAGATACTATTCGAGCGAATTGGCTTCTTCCTGAACTTGTTGCAGATGTCCACAAGCTTGCAAAACAGAACCTTGCTCTTGAATGCATATCACAACTGGTGCAAGAATATTTAAATTGGGCAGTTGCACAAAATTCTTCACGTAGGGTTTCAGATAATGGCACGGAACCTTCCAGTAGTACTGAAGTGGGATCTGCAACCATAGAAGAAGCAGAGAAGAAGATTGAAGAAGGGATTGAAGCGTTGAAAAGTACCTTTGTTCTTGATGCTTCCGCCATTGTATCTGGGGTATGTTGCCCAAACTCTCAAATCTGGGATGTTCGCTGTGTTTTTACGAATCCTGGTCTACAATGCAATATGGGGGGTTGCAGGCACCTTTAGAGTTCAAATCTCTGCAGGTTATGCTAGTGGGAACGTGAATTTTTCTAGATGTTTTGGTATGATTTTTAAGCTTGAGATTTCTAGAAATATTGAGTAATCTGTCCTTTTATTCTTCTAATTTTTCTGTTATTCTGCTGATAACAGGTTGTGATATGGGCCATAAATCATCACTGTTTATATCTCTATTATCGCCTGCTACTTGCACAGCACGCTGGATTCAAGTATCCTGGCCGGGAGTTCAGTTTTAGCTCTGGAGTAGGTTTATCTTTGAAGTCCGACATTTTGGGGTCAGTGTGGAAAGAATCTCCTTGGGCACTCGCTCGGATGATTCTGGCATATGGTGGGTCACTTTTCTCATTGGCTACCAGCACTTCGAAATATTTTATGCCAATGGAGCAAATTGAAGACCTTGTACGTTACGGTGGAGAGCTTCAGAAACTTGCCATCTTATTGAACGGACAGAATGAAGTTCAGCCAAATGATAATCTAGCACCTGTGGGAAACGAAGACATGAAGAAGAAAACTGAGAGAGCAATGATCCTCCTGGCATTTGTATACTATGTTAGCGCAGCGTGGCTGGGAAAGAACGGGAAAGCTCTTGTTGCCTTAGTTGGGCCCACAATTAGCGACCCCGCAAAGGCTCCAGAAATGCCCAAAACAAATTTGAGTGTGAAATGGTTTCAAGATCTCTGTTCTCAATCTAGTGAAGAACAAAAGTTAGCAGCTTCCAGGGACACTGGTTCAGTTTTATTACCTGGGGAAGAAGTGTGGCGAGTCACTGGTGTTGCTCTTTGGGTGCACATGGTGGCTTATGTAAAGAAGCAGTTGGCAGGAACGGGAAAGGACACTGGTTACAGTGGTTTTGGCCGTGTTTTAGTTCCCCAAGCCACGAGTGCTGTCAGCCCTGCCCCAGCCCCCTCTTCATCGTCGAGTCGGTTGGTGGCGACCTTCATGGGGCTTGGTATTCAGTCATCTTCTGTTCCCTCCACAGCATGGTCTGAAATAAAAAACAAGATGCGGGATGATACTCAAGCATTGATGAATACCTCCTCAGAAATCCAAGATGTAGTCAGAGCGGCTGATAGTCCGAGATCAAGCAAGAATTTCGGAGATCTTTATTTGTCTCTGCTGAGTTCTTTAGGATGCATAGCTTCCGGCCTTCAACAGCAATTAGCTGCGCATCTACAACACTTGTTGGAAGTGAAAGGAAACAGTGATCCCTTGGTGATTTGGCTTTGGGGAAAGCACTCTGATTTAAAGATGGAGGGTTCAAGCTCTCTAAAAGTAGGAGTCGCCGATGGAAAGCAGTTATTGCCGGTCATTTATCCAGAGATTCAGCTGGGGGGAGATGATGAATCCAGTAAAGAGCTCTGGAGGCTTTTAGTCGTGAGGGAAAGTGTTCGCTCTACTCTGGCAATGGAAGGTGTGATCGGGCCTACATATACGCCGATAAGAACGAAACAGGGTGACTGGAGAGAAGTAAGGAGGAGGTCCGTTCTTTCGGGAATAGATGGACAAGCGTCGACAACATCTGGGATCAAGACTAGTAGAATTCCAGATAAAGCTCTCACTGTTGGTGCTACACGAGAATCTGAAGGATCTGAAGGGCCTTATGTGCCAGAATTTCAAAAGCCAGACCCTATGTTTTCCTTGAGTGGCGAACTTATTGAGGTGAACTTTTTGATTTATGCATCCTTTTATCAATCACTCAGATACTGCTCATGTGCTCGGTCGTAGATCTGAAGGAAAATTGAATTCAGTTCCACAAGTAGTACTTTCGTTATTGACTAGTATGGTGGAATTCGCAACTACTACGTTATTCTGCAACGTCATGTGGAGGGCAATAAGGATGTAGTTAGCATAACAAAGCTGGCCTGATTGTTTTTTTTTGTTTTGTTGTGGGCTGTGTGTTAGGCATTCTGTATCAACTCTTGCAATCCAGATCAAGTTGTTCTTGCCACAAACCGCAAGGTATTTTACTTCATAACCTTATTGAGATCATGTGAGTATTACTGATTGATCCTGATTAGTTGATTGCAGTCGTGAATACCACCCTATATGGCTTGGCTACTTGAGTAAGTAGAAAGAGCATGTAATCAGAAGTAGCATATAAGAATGTGATAATTTTCATAAACAGGGGTAACATTTAAGAAGACCTTCCTTTGCCCTTTTCAAAATGACAGAACAAAGTTCAAGGAACATGATCCTCTGTTGCAGCAGCGTTGATGTTGCCTTGTTACCTGTTACCAGCAAGAACTGGAGGTTGGAGCTTTCATTCTTATATTCGATAGACCTCCTCAACCTGCTCTATTTATTGGTAGAGCTGAGGATAAAATCGAAGAGGATTTAAACTAGCATCTTGTACATGTCCAGAGCAGGCCGCGTATTCTAATCTAACTTGTGTGTGATCAATTTCAGGGTCTCATGTATCTCGACCTGCACACACGCGGACCATACACGGAGACCTCAGAATCGATGTTGGAGCAAGGTGACTGGCCCAGAAGTAGCTGGGCAGGTCAAGTGTCTACTCCAGGGTCTAGTCTGAAAAGTCAAAGAGGTTCAAGTTTAAGTTTGGGTGGTCCTGCACCAGGTGCGACTCTAAAGTCAGGAAAAGAAGCTGTGAAGGCAGGGGGTGTTGCATTTGGTATGCCAGGGTATGGAGGCATGGGTGCGTGGGGCGGTTGGGAGGATTGGGACGATAATGATAGTGTCGTGGACCCAATTGCTACTGTTGATAATGTGCGAACAAAGGCATTGGCAGCTCATCCATCCCAGCCTATTTTCCTGGTTGGATCAAATAACACGCATGTGTACCTTTGGGAGGTATGAACGCTCCAAGCACCTCAAATTTTCCAAAACGTGACTATATTTGGTTGGATTTTGCAATCTGGTTGTTGTTCTCATGGCAGTATCATACAATGGTTGTAATGGTGTATTTTTACAGTACGGAAAGTCAAATGCAACAGCAACCTATGGCGTGTTACCAGCAGCCAACATGCCACCACCGTATGTCATTCCTTCTGTTGCGACGGTCCGTTTTGATTCAGGGGGACACCGCTTTGTGACAGCAGCGATGGATGGTACTGTATCTACCTGGCAACTTGAAGTTGGAGGACGCAGCAATGTTCGTCCTACGGAATCTTGCCTCTTCTTCAGCACACATGCCTCGTAAGGACACATGTTAGAATTCCAATTTACGTCCTGCTTTTGATTTTTCCGTAGAAATACACAAATCCTAATTAATTTTTTTCTGGGTGAAATCGTGGGGATTTGCATAGTTATGTTCAGTAAATATGTTCCTATCGCTAGTGTGGATTGTGAGACCCTGGATCTTGGGAGATATCTGTAAGGAGCTTAAATAGCTGGTCAGTTGTTTGTTTTCGGACCACAGTATGTTACGCAAGCCCGGTATCAAGTAATCATATTTTGGTATTAGTTCAAAGTATATAGATTAATTCTCTCACCACTTGTATTGTGGCAGGGATGCAACATTTATTTCTGGCAGCAGTTCGCTTGTCGCTGCCACGGGGATGACAAGTACTGGAAACAACTTGATAGCATGGGACACCTTAGCACCTCCCAGTTCAAATCGCCAATCTATTTCGTGCCATGAAGGTATAGTACCGAATTTATGTAATTTGTTGCATCTGCTGACATCGATTTTCTTGGTTTTCTTTTTCATTTCTCATTACGTTTACGCCAGAGAACAAACATGTATTGCAAGACATCTCTCCGAAAATGCAACCACTCTTGATTTTTACATAAGCATGGAAAATTTGAGTCACAGGTGGTGGATAAATAGGAACAGACTGTCGATCTTTCTCATTGCAACTGAGTTCTTTTGTACTAATCTGCAATCTCCAATTTGCACGAACCAGATAGTTCTAACAGAAAGGGGGTTTGGACGCTGCAGGAGGTGCCCGCTGCACTGCTTCGTTGGATGTAGGGGTTGGAGGGAGCTCAAGCTCACCTTGGATAGTGAGTGGAGGAAAGGGAGGTGACATAGCTGTGCACGACTTTCGGTACATCCTGGCACAGAAAGCCAAACGACCGCTATCACCTTCATCATCGAGCCCCAAGAATGGTGTAGACGATTCTGGAAAGAATGGGATGCTTTGGCATGTCCCGAAGGCTCATGCAGGTATCGTAATGTCGAACTTTCAAGTCTCGTCATAAGACAAGCGGCCTCTCAAAATGTAGTCAAATGTCAACCTTGTGTAGGTATGAGGCGTAGTACAGGAAAGAAAATAAGAAAGCTTCATATGGAAGTTTGAGCTGTGTATTGATACAGGGAGCGTCACAAAAGCAACCGCAGTCCCGGGCACACCATACTTTTTCACCGGAAGCAAAGATGGGGACATCAAACTCTGGGACGTGAGCACGAGGTCAATGGTGGGTCACTGGCAGAAGGTTCATGAACGGCACACATTTCTTCAAGTCACCACGCGGAGCTTGGGCTCCATAATCCAAGTAAGCTCCTACTGTTTGCTCCTACAAATCAAGCTCTAATCAAGCTGTTTGCATCCGTTTGTCTCGGAGGATAATCTCTGCTCTCTCCCGTTTCTTGGTCTAGTACGGGAATCTAAAGTAATTCTCATTTGTAACACTGATTGTGTTCCCACCTCGTCGTTGCAGCAAGCAGCAGTAACGGATGTGCAACCAACTGTGGACGGGTTCCTATCCTGTGGCGGTGACGGTACCGTGAAGCTCTTCAGGCACCATTAGGGAGTTCCTGCTTCCACATTTTGCTGCTTCCATTCTCTTTTTCCCAGGTTATCACCGAGGCTTATCACCATTTTTTCTAGGTAGATTCATTTCTCGCATTACTTGAAGGCTTGTACCAGTCCATTGTACCATTATTTTCGTGAGGGTTGTTGGAGTTGCCATGGTAATGATGTTCTTGCGCACTCTTGGTAGGTCGTGATTTAGGAGAGATCGTGAGAAACTAGGAGATTCTTATGTCAGCAGCTGACATGTCCAATAATACAAACATGTTCCTTATAAACTGTCAATGAATATCATGTATACTATTGTTAGTAGTGTCTACATTGGATGCAAACATCGGACTCAAGGTTAGTCCGAATTTCATGTAGGTTCTGTAACTTCTGTTCGTTCTTGGAGCCGTGAGTCTGCTTGGGCAGACGGTCTCTTCGGGCTGCATATCCCCTAATCCACCTGGCCTTGCACCAGCCCTGTCCACATGTTTGCCGATGTCCTCGGAGTTATGCTCCCTGTTATTTCGGACTAACCTTTGAGTAACAGAATTTTATTGGGGAGTGTTGTATTAATTTTCTGGCTTTCGACATTCAAATGTAGGTGTAGTTTACATGAGTTTCCTTATGATTGATTGTGTATGTCATTTTTGAATATGTTCAGTTCTTTCTAGTTTCTGATTTCTTCATGAGAGATTTTAGGTCGCTCGAGAAACGAATTCTGAGCTGCGAGCATCTAGTCACAACCGTGAGAGGGCTTTGATATTGGTGTTGTCCTGGTCATTGCAAGAAGGTCTTGCATCAACTCTTGATTACAGATTACAGAAATGTGAATGTTTTCTTGATTAAAATTATCCTCAACATGTAAATATTATTGGTGAGAAGATTTATTCTAAAATGCGTTCCTCATCTGTCTCATTCCCTTCCTTTTTTTTCAATCATCGGCGAGCTTGGAAATACGTCGGAAGTACTTCGTTGGATTTCTGTGCTATTGGAGAGGCATCGGACAGGTGGACTTTGTTTAATCAACACTCAAGAAAATAATAGTGAGAACTTATTTTGCTCCGCTCAAGGTTGGATGACCTATAACCACCAACTTAAGCTTGCTGACCTATTTATAGCGTTTGTATACGTGGTAAGACATTTTTTGGGAATTCAAAATAGGATTTAATGAATATTGCAATTGCCGTGACCATTTATTTCTTCATATTGAAATTGCTACAAATTTTCAAAGTGGATAGTAAGCCGTGACCCATTCCTCGACATACAAAACTCTCTATTTCCACACTAAGTTGTACTAATGACCACTTGTGCAAGAGACTAAAACGAGAGCTTTGAACCAATCATAAACTGACACCCAATCATAACTGACTTCCTAAAATTTCGGAAATGGGGTGGGTGGGTGGTGGTTTTGGTGCACATTAGATTGTTGGTTTTGGGGTTCGTGGTGGTGATAGGTCATCCAACCTTATAGACCAAGCCGAGGTTTGTAGTTTTACAAACCATGCCATCTTTCATGCCTTGCTGACATCGCTTTCTGATGAAGTGAGTTATGCTCCCCTGAATGTGAACAATTTGTTCAATTCAGTTCAATTCAGATTTTAGCTTTCCAAAGAATAAAACTTCCAGGACAAGCACGGCAACCTGCAGAGGTTCGGTTAATCGCCACTGTCATGGAACATGACTGTCATAGAACATGACTGTGGCGATTAACCGGACGTGGAACACGCGAAAAAAGACTAGAAGATGAAGAGAGCTAGGATTAGGAGCAAAGGAAGAGTTGGCTATGGCGATTTAACACCCCTGAGTACAAGGCCTGAGCCTCCCCACTTAAACTTGCAGACAGCCGCATTAAACCCGCAGCGCGGAGTTCACTGACGGTGAGGCATTTCTTGCATCCGCAGCAACCGCCGCGTTGGCACCGGAGTTGTTGTCGACGTCGATGGCCAGGAGGATCTCGCTGACGGTGTTCGCGAGCTCGGCCTCTGTCAACCGTAGGAGCAGTGCTTACGAAAGCTTGCGGGAGCTCGGGATGCAATGCGGGAGCTTGCGATGCGATGCGTAAGCCGGAATCAGCGCGGAGCGAAAATAATCGAGGTCGCCATTCATCCACACGCCTGGTAGTAAGTCCCAGCGTGGGATGTCCTGTCAAAGCGCAAATGATCGCATTGAATATGCCTTTTGAAACCTTATCCACATGTCAAAAGTAGTCCAGGTTTTTGTATTGATTTCAAGTCAGACGAAAGAAGATATTAACGTTGTGACGCATGAGTGGTGGGCCGTAGGCTGGTCACAAGCTCGAGTAGAACCGAAAGTCTTCATTTCAGGACACGCAATGCCAGGAGCCCCCCAAACCAACTCGGACTTGGATTTTATTTCGGTTTAACCCCTAAGGTACCGTGACAGTTTTACACCAAAAACACTTCAAACTAAATGGATACTAGTGCAATGAATAAAGAGGGTAACAAAAACTTTGATTTTAGTTCTGACCGTAGGATCTCAATAAAGGCTTATTAAGTAATACATGTACAAAATTTCATAAACTTTGACCGTACGGATTTAAAGATTATAGTGTTTGAAGTCAAGCAAATGGTTCATTTTCTTCCCTGCGTTGTGTGGATCAGCAGACTTTGACTTCAGTTGGTGTCAAAAAATTTCACTACACAAGGTCTAAATCTATTACCATCTTGTTAAGCATGATGTTAGCTCCTTACGCACCAATTTTTAGAGGTAGAGACGGGGTGTAGCATATTCAAAACAAGTGTGCAAGGAGTGGAGACTCCAAATTTGTTAATTCACACTTTAATTTTTTTTGAACTTAATATGTTTTTGATTGATAATCCGAATGGTTAATAAGAAGGTTTACATTACATATTGTTGTGGAAGAAATAAAAAGTGAAAAATATGAAGATCTCTAGGTTTTATGTGGAAAAGAAGAAGTTTTTTTGGTACCTTGCCCGAAAATGAGTGACAATGTGTGAAAATGTTTGACTTGGGTTGGTATGCTATTTTTCACTAAAGACAAGAACTTTTTTTTGACAGCATGAAGGGAAATAATATTACTTGCGAGTATTGAAAGTCTCACATTCAATAGAGTGTATGATCAAAAGTTTTTGGAGGTGCCCGAGGTGCCCGCCCTCCCCATTTAAAATTCAAAACCCTATAACTTTTTCATCAAATTTCCAATTGAGGAAAAAAAAAAATTCCCACTAAGGTCTTGGTAATGTCTTTCTATAGTAAAAATTTCAAAGAAGAATGTTGGAAATTGACACCATAGGAACGTGACTGAACTTTCAAAAAGCCCATTTTTGACACTTGGTACCTTAGGGGTTAACTTGTTCCAATAAAAAAATAAAAAAACCCAACAAACCAACTCAGAGTGGTGTGTCATCACAAGGTACTAAAGACGTCTATGTCATGGCAAAGACACAATGACGGGAACAAACAAACATTCTATTCACGCCGGCCTAAGTTCTTACTATGGTAAAATGACTCAAAATCAATCCACGACCTAATACAGCTCCTTCCTAGATTTCAGGGAGGAAATGTCGATACATCACTTATAAATTCATCAACAAATGTAGCTACCATGTAGAGACAGGCTACATTTTCTCTCTGGAATCTAGGAAGGGTATAGAAGGGCGCGGTATTGGGTCGCTGGTCGGTTTTGGGTCACAATCCTGCCCAATTCCAAAAGGACATGAATGACCAGAGCAAGCACTCCACGTGCCTCTAAATTTGCTGATCAGTTTGCAATACATTATTCACTGCGGGCGCATGCAGAGCCAATCGTCCCCGTACAAATCAGTTAACACCCCATGCAAAGCTCAACTCCCAATGGGAACTCTCCACTGCACGCAGCCCCGAGGGAATCTACCTCGAGAACGCCAACTCAGGGAGACTGCGTCAGGGAACGTGAATCGGGAACACGAAACGGAACATGAGAACGCGTCGGGGAACTCCATTCGCAATGGGACACTGGCGCTCCCCGAAGGAAACCCGTGGCGCTCGACCTCTTTGACCGCCTGATCTTTGCTGATCATTCATGTCTTCAATGCTCGACGAACAGCGGGAGCTCACCGCGATCGAAACCGCCTCTTCTCTTGACAGAAACAGGGGCTGAGGAGTACTGTACAGTAAGGATTCATGTCGTAAAGCTCCCACTTCTTCTAAACAATTGAGGGAAGGCCGACTCAGCAGCTGGGTGCTACCTGAGTAAATTGTGGAGGACGATGGCCCGAGACGAGTGCCTTGGAGCTCGGTAAGTAGTAGGCAAACTGGCATCTCTCTGTGTGATTTTTGATTTTGAACCAATTTTTATGTTTTGGATTTCTCGGTTTTTATTGTGCGGTGTTCGTTTTTGGAACAGAGTACTTAAGGTCGTGCCAGTGGTGACAGTTGGTACATTCTTTGCCTTCAGAGCTCTGGGGTCGCTAGGGTTAAGTTATTGAGACGCCGGTATTAGGATGGAATTGGTTGCGGTGAGATCTTGAAATCAGTGCTGACTTTTGGGTGCTGGAGACAATTGGAGTTCTTTTGTCGTTTCAGTGATCTTGTCGGGGGCGGTGTCGGTTTACTTTCTAGACGTAGTACTGTGAGGTTGGTTGCTCTGTTTCCATGGACGATGATAGTTGTTTCAGAGTGGAGAGTTGATTGATGGACGTTTATTTCATGTGTGCACTTGACTGGAATATTATTGTTTGCGCGCACTATTTGAACATTAGGCAACTGAAGCTGCATGACTTGACTAGAGTTTTTTTTTTTTTTTTTTCTATTGTAGAACTCTAACGGGTGGCTTTGCAGAGCACCTGGTAGGAAAAGAGCCGGTTCGATTTGCCATCAGGATTCGTCGAAGCAGCTCCGGATGGACGACCATACGCAGTACGAAGAAGACTCCAGCGTGGAGGACGACGGGCTCACCGCGCCCTACTTCCAGTACTGCCCCGGGCAGCAGCCTCCGGGGAAGGCGTTCGGCACGACGGCAGAGCGGCGCGCCTACTTCGTCGGCATGCAGAATATGTGCGAGAGCGCGTCGTACAGCTCCTCGGGGACGAAGCCCGGCGCCCACCAGGCCAGCACCTTGCTCGACCTCATGACTATCCGCGCCTTCCACAGCATGTCGCTCCGGAGGTGGAGTCTGGCGACTGCGGTGGGCTTCCGGACGCGAGGCGGGCAGCTGACGGATATCCCTGCCATCCTTGTGTTCGTGAGCCGCAAGGTGAACGCCGCGTGGTTGGATGAGCGCCAGGTCCTGCCTTACACTGTGGAGGTAAGACTCCTCAAACCCACGAGTACTTCGCTGTGAAGTTGGAAGATGCAGCCCTGTCAATTTTGAAGCAGGCTAGCCCCGAATGTGCATGTTTTCTTCTTACACATCTTGTGTTCAAGATGTCGTGGTAGAGCCCTTTTAAGTGGTTGCTTTTGAAGCCTAGGTCTGATTGTATATGTTTCCTCCTACATCATACGGTACTAGCAATTTATAGAGCCCTACCAATGTACACTTTTAGTGACTGAATGTTCTCTCATACATGCATCCTATGTAGATGTTGCTTGCAACTTATAGAAACCTGTCAATGTATTCTTTTGTTCATTTTGGAGTCTAGCTCATCTGAGTATATGTTTTTTCATATTACATTCTATGGCTGATGTGGTGGTAGCAGACCATATTTTCTCTCGTATTACACCCTAGAGTAGATGTATAAGTGGAGGTTGCAACTTATAGAGCCCTTTTAATATACTCTTCTGTTGATTTTGAAGTCTAGCTGATCAGCTGACTGTGTTTTCCAGGGCCCTGGAGCTTTGTGGTGTGACGTAGACATTGTGGAGTTCGCATACGATGGGCAGCAGACTAGTTCTCCTCAATCAGAGCAAACATACACCCAGCTTGTGGAGAGGTTTAGAGGGATAGACCCACACATTGGGCCAGGTACACAGGTACGGTAACTAGCTCCTCCCCTTAATTATTAACCCCCTCACTGCCATTTACTTCTGCTTTTTATTCAAATTTGGATGTATGGATTGCTTCAGCAGCAGTACGTCGTATGACAGTTGGAGGTTCAAAATGGGTCTGAATACACTACATTTTCATGAGACAACTGCCAGAGTTACAAGAAACTGCCAATCAATAGTGAACAGCTCATCTTAATGGAAATTCTATCATGTTGAAGATGTTGGACACCTGAGGATCAGGTAACCTTTACGTCTTTTTCATGGGCTTCCAAAACTGCCAATCAATCTAGTGAGTAACAGCTTAAGACCTAATCTCGAAGATGTAATTGGAAGTGGCACTTATAGGAAACATCTACTTTTTCATTCTCTACGAAGGTGGCGAGCAAGGGGACGTTCGGCACGCTGGGCGCCATCGTGCGCAGCCAATGCGGCAAGAAGCAGGTGGGCTTCCTCACCAACCGTCACGTCGCCGTGGACCTCGAGCACCCCAACCAGGAGATGTTCCACCCCCTGCCGCCCAACCTTGGCCAGGGCATCTGCTTGGGCGCCGTCGAGAGGGTCACCGGCCACGTCAAGGATGATCTCTGGTATGGCGTCTTCGCCGGCATGAATCTAGGTAGCTGTTCTTCCCATGCACATTCTTAGTTTCTTTTTTCTAAACACTCACCATGATATGCTTGAATAAGGCGCCCCCTCTTTTATCTCCCCAACGATCAGCTCAATTGAGAATAAGGGCGGGCTTGTAATACAAGTTCCTCTCAAAGACAGCTAAAACTACTTTGGCTCCACCACCTTGAAGCTCTTCGTTTCTAATGTTCTGTACCTTCTACCTCAGTTCTGCATCTTCTAGATATATAGCACCATGGAAGTACTTTCAAGCGCTGTGCATCTTCTACCACATCAGTTTAACACTTGTTGTTTCAGAGACGTATGTGAGAGCGGACGGGGCGTTCGTGCCGTTCGACGAGACGTTCGACAAGGCGTGCGTGACGACGCTTCTGCGCGGCGTAGGCTCGATGGGCGAGGTGGAGCGGGTGGACCTGCAGCAGAGCGTGGGCACCGTGGTCGGTCGCCAGGTGGTGAAGTTGGGGCGGAGCTCGGGGTGCACCACAGGGCGCATCGCGGCGTACGCGGTGGAGTACAGCGACGAGAAGGGCGTGTGCTTTGTCACGGACTTCCTGGTGGTGGGGGAGAACTGTGAGATGTTCGACATGGAGGGGGATAATGGGAGCTTGATTCTGTTCACGGGGAGCGATAAAACCGAGAAGGCGCGTCCTGTGGGGCTCATCTGGGGCGGCACGTCCAACCGCGGCCGCTTGAAGCTCAAGGAGGAGAACGGGCCCGTCAACTGGACCAGCGGCGTCGATGTCGGCCGATTGCTGGATGTGCTTCAGTTGGATATCATCACCAGTGACGAAATGTTGCAAGGTACGTGCCAGGAAATACGTGATCTTCCCTTGCATTCAAAGTTTTTTGGGTACTTTCAAAGCCCTCTCTGAACATGAAAAATGTTCTCATTTTGGAAAGCA
The DNA here is from genome assembly GCA_963971425.1 of Bryoerythrophyllum caledonicum. Lineage (NCBI taxonomy): Eukaryota > Viridiplantae > Streptophyta > Bryopsida > Pottiales > Pottiaceae > Bryoerythrophyllum > Bryoerythrophyllum caledonicum. The sequence continues at coordinate 32,768,695 of OZ020516.1, read as the reverse complement.
TGAAATTGCCAAAGTGGTAGTGAACTGATTTACATGTTATGGCTTAGGAAGACCTGAGCTCGAAACATGAAGAATGTACCATACCATTTTTATATGGTCCCGTATGGAACAGCGTCAGGCTCTCACAACACTGCTAAAGTGATGATCTGCATCTATACATATTTTGCTGCTTTGAAATTGTGGAAACGGATTCTTGTGCAGAGGCTATCTTAGCACAGGAGCTGGCCATGGCCATGCCAAAGAAAATGCCATCTAGACACCATGAAGAATTAGGTGCGGAGATGGGGCTAGATCTGGGAGCTGGAGGCGCTACACAAGGTGTTGCAGCTGCCAAGAAGCCCATGGTGTTCTCACTTCTGAAGGGCAAAACTATTGGCGGGTCTGCAGATCTGGCAGAGGAGGAGCCCTGTCGTGGATACTCCGGGGGATTGGGCATGCTCTATGGTGGAGCTTTAGCATGTACAGTCTAACCGTGATAATAGCAGACCGATTTCCCTAGTTCGATACTCCCTTGTTGATATCACTTTTTTTCTTTTCAAACAGAAGTCGGAGAATTTACACGTTCAATTTCCAAGAACCGCCAGATGCATTTCATAATTTGTGTTCAGGCCAGGTTTCCAAATCTTTTGCTCCGATGTCTGTATGTTGTTTCCAGGCAAAGATACAGGCAGCACCTCTGTTCTCCGACTTCCTATTGGAAGAATTCGGATCAGCGAGTGGAAGTCTTCCTCTCGAGGCGATTTCTTCAGAACATTCACGATAATTCCTCGTTTCTACGTATTTACATTTGTCGGTTTCAAGCATTCAAGGCTATGCCATCTGTTACTTGCGTTTCCAATGAGGGATTCGTCGTCTCTTACTCGAAACCCATTCGCCTTTGATCAGATCATCGCAACTATTTGACGATGCTAAACCATTCTCTGGCACACCTGCCCTGTAAGTCACATTACGAAACCCCGATATAAACAGAACAGACGGACACTCATGTTGCCAAGGTCTCAGATATCCAAGGAAGGTTTGGAAGCTGCATTAGCTCTCAAGTCCGGCAGGGCGAAAGCTTTAGGCGGCCACTGCGAATGTTTGAGAAACAAGCCTACAAGGTTATCATCACCGACTTTGGCACAACACTAACAACTACCACAAGACCACAGTGTTCGCTCAGATCAGCGGGTTAACTATCATATGGGATGCGAAACTCAGTTTCTGTCCCCGTATCAAGTCTGTTGAGCTTGACATAACTTTACTTGTCATCACCACAAACACACCCAAGAACACCTCTACACACCAAGCTCAGTTCGTCACCAGTTTCTCATTCACAGATTTCAGTAGCAGAACTGGCTTAGACTGGTATGCTGATCATCACAGCTTGTAGCACAAGGCAACCTAATGTGGGGTTAATGATTGATTGTTAATCCAGACATGTTCGTCTGCCTAACTGCCCATTCTCCCGCGCACTCTAGCATATCCACCATTCAACTGCCTGTGTAGAGAAAAGCCACAGTGTTGTACACACGGGATTGCAGACCTCGAAAGACGGAAGTAGGCGGACATGGAGGATCAGATTTTCTGGCTTGGCTCTTTCGAGCTAAATCGCAAGATCCGAATCAGAGTCGATCATTTGGGGAAAGTATCCTCCTCTCCTCCATGCCAACAAAGCGCAAGCATGACTCTAAACCCTAAACATACAAACATCCCAGAACAGAGGAAACTAGCTCAAAAACTAACAAACCAACCAGACACATAGAGAATCGAAACAAACCAACCAGACAGAAAGGGAAACGAAAGGAGAGAAGCATGAGGGAAAGGGTGTGAAGGTGAGGACTAAATACATTGTGAGACGGAGGCGAAGCATCGTGTACCGTATCAGCATGATTTCGTTTTCCACACGACATGTTCCGAGATGAAATCGCCCAACGAGAAACGTGCTCTTCATCGAAGAATTCATTATTGCATCCATCCATAACGGAAGTGGTGAAGAGCACTGAAGAGTTGATATGGCCCTGGAATTCATAGGTAATGGATGACTGTCAGCGTGCCGAACTGGTTTTTGTTTTGCGATGACCATAACTTAAACAGACCTTTGGCCGGATGATATCCCTCGTACCGATTTTGTCCAGTGTGTCATTATACTTTAAGCTTGTAAGGCCTAACAACCATACATGGGTCGTTTTGGCACAAGAACCTTCGTAGCAAGTGCTACAGGCCACCTCGAAGAGAAAATATACCATGATTAACCCCTAAAGTCGAAATCGACCAGAATGTGGTCGATCTGACTCTGGTCAGGCTCTCAGTTACTAAATTTAGATCGTATGAAGTTATTACCGTTGCAGATTGTAGAGTTTTCCCAGACCTTTAAAATGACACCATTCATGCTTCAAAATTCCTCATACTTTAGGAGATATTCACGGTCAAAGTTTGAAAACACTGTTAGGGCATGCTGAAATCTGCCCAGAACTGCGGTATATGCTCAATTATTCTCAAAATCTGCCCAAAATCAATTAGATCGCAGTAACTTCAAAAATTCACCAAAAATTGAGATTTTATTTTTTTTCGAATTTTGTTTTTCGTACATGTAAAAGAGGTAGTAAAGCATGATCTCACCGTTTGGATTTTCAATCGGATAATTTTTTACATGCCTTTTTAATTGTTGAAAATGGGCATTTGTATTTGTATTTCAGCATACCTCCATGTGAAAAATGAAGCATTTCTTTAGGTTTTATAGGTCCTATGAGGGTAAAAAATATATGGACATATTCCTTACTCACATAGGAACAAGAATTTGAAGAGCCTCATGTCAAATTTCCTTTCAAAAATGGTTTTTTTGGCCCCCAAAACATTAGTTTTCCATTCTACAGCAAGGAAAAAATCTTTTTTTTCAACTTTGAACATTATGATCTCCCAAATGGAGAGGAATTTGAATCTAAGATTCGGTATGCATGTACATGTACAAGTTAGGTACTAGATCTTACGGTTACATACTCGAAAATTTGTCAAAAGTTAAAAATTTTCACCTTGCATTGAAAGAGGGCAGTTTTGAGGGTTTTTGGCAGTTTTGAGGGCTTTCGACTTTAGGGGTTAAGAGGTGGAGGAAGATTGGCATCTATTGAGACCATCGCCACAACAATCGGTGCAAGCATCGGTGAGGTACAATGATTTCCATGAATTGGAATTATAGATTTTTGTATTGAAATGTCTCTAGTGTGTAGATGGCATTTTGCATGATCTAGAACACACGTAGATTCTCTCAAGCCAAAAAAGCTCATCAGCCTTAAAGGGTCAATGGAAGTCTTTAGTTTTGTGTACAAGTGGGAGTCTTCTTTGCTATCATCTTGCCTTTTGTCATTGTGTGGGACTAAACTTCATGCTTTTTGTTTGGATTTTACTTAGCCTACTCTGGATCTAGTGTCGGGTTAAATCAGCTTTAGCAGGTTTCGTGCTGAACTTGTCTATATCTATATGTGTTTTGCCTACCTTCTGTACTTATGTTTATGGTTGGTTCGGTTTTGTTGTTGGTGATCTTGTGTTACATCCTCTACACTAAAAGTGATGTTTAGTGTTATTACAATTAGTGTTGTTATCCTACTAGAGTATTGGTGAAGAGGTATATGATCGATTTTAGTCCTTGTAAAATTGTGATGGGTTTCTGCCGCATTCATTCCGGAACACCTCTCTAACAGAATACCTCTTCCGCGTGGGACCTCCAACATCTTCCACCCAAAATCCCTCACGCTCAAAATCTCGGGCACTAACTGAATTTCTCATGTCGTGTTGCCTAATTGTTGTGGGTCCGATCAGCTAGTGTGCACTTTGCTCCACCATAATTATCTCCAAGTCAACTGGAACAATTGAACAATCTTGTAGTTGAGATGGAGAGCATATGGTTGATTGACCACTTAGGTTTGGATGTGTTTTTTTTGTTGTTACATGGCGTGCGAGGTAGAAAAAGAAGTTGTATTTTCTTGATAGCTTGTACTCCATACATGTAAGTGTAATACTATCCAAACATAAAGAAGACTCATCAAACACAAGCCATTGAACAGACTCATCTAACACAAGCCATCAAATTGACTCATTAAACACAAAGGAGGCAACAACAACTACAAAAAGGGAAGATGGAGAGATTTCGAAGGAAACAAGCGCAATGAGAAGTACACACTCGAACCTTTCGAGAGGTAAATTCTACACAAAACCTATGAATTCAAATTGACTCGCCATCTAATCCTGAGACGAATCCTCCTTTGATTGTAATTTCTCTGTTGTGGTAAGCAAACAACAGATATATTCCATACCAAATTTGTTCCAAGCGGTCGGCACATATAAAAAGCAAATGGAAATGGTAACAATGTCTATCAATTGCACTAGGTAGTCGTTGCTTCACGTCAAGGCTCTCAAAATTCAATCATAGATCATGCGGTTTCTCGGCGACCTACTACTAAAACATGTTTGTATTCGACAATTTTCGGATCTACATGGAACTAATGCAATGTTTTTTGAATTAGGTAATCATAAGGAGGGGTTTGGCTCTTGATTGTAACCAAGCTTGGCTCTTATCTATCGTTTCCATTTGCTTCTTGTCCATTTCTCTTTTCATCCAAGATTTGCATGACCTCAGTTCCAATGCTCATTCTTTACTTTTTTAATTCTTTGTTAGTTTCAGCGCGTTAGAGGGTTTGTGGAGGTAATTGGTTTATGTGTTATAAACCAACTAGGAGGTTAAGCGGCCAAGGGAAGACCTATATTCTAGCTCTAGTTGATGATTAGAGTTAGTACTAGAGTCTTTTGACTTTTTGGGCATTGGTGGTGTCTTTTGACACCTCATTTGGGACTCGGGGTCCAAATGACATCCACGTGTAGTTGAAGTAGACTCATCTTTCTTAAATTGAGTCTCCCACGTTGATTGCCCTATCGACCCTAGTTGAGTGTGGGTCGGGCATGAGGTGTGGTAGAGTGGTTGCTTCGGCCCTTGAGCTTGGAGCTATTGCCTGCAATTTGTGCCCGTCGCCCCACCTCGTTGTCGCGCTCCACGTCCCTGCGCGCCACGGTGGCGGATGCCGCCGCGTCGTCGCCCCGTTAGACTGGCAGCTGCTCGTCGGGGTCCCCCACCCATTTTCCACCTTTATCCAGCCCCCATTTACATCCGCCAGACTAACCGTCTTACTCTTCAACCCCACTTCAATGTCCCTGACAGGGGATCGTTCAACAACTTCTTTCCTCCAAAACTAATTTGGATTCAAAATTCTGCGCCTCTAATTTGTGGGCTAATGGCACAGTTTGGGGTAATTAGGATTTACGACTTTCTCCATGTGTTCCTCCACGTTCTTTGAATGTTTTGTGAGCAGAGCCGAACAGGTGTGGGCTTGCTTCATTTTCTTGGTATGTTACTTGTGTACTTTCTTTATATGGGCATGTTGTCCTACGCATTTCATATTTCAATTGAATGTCTAAATGGAGTTTATGGTTGATATTATTATTGTTTAGGTGTGCTAGGTGTTCAAGACTGTTTGTTTTGTCATGCTTTTTGGACATGATTAAAGGAATGTGAAATGGACAAGCTGATAAAGTAATGTGAAGTGGACATAATTTAAGGTTTCAGTTTGCCATATGGAAACTAGGTGTACAGGGTGTTGCATAGATTACTGCCAGGATTTACAATCATTTTTGTTGTCATGCAAGGGCCTAGTTTTAGGGTCCACTTCGATTATGCCAAAATTCACGTATTTAGTGGACGGTGGGTATCATGGATAGTATAGATAGTGCCATAGATCTTGGCACTGATGATGACGCGCATCCTTCGACATACGACGAAGACAGCCTAGGCAAAAGTGGCGAGGTCCTGGCGTGCGACTATGAATATAACTTCATGTCATCCCCCCCCCCAATGTTGTCGTTGGGGTGTTTGAAGACGCTCTCACGAGCAGCCCCTTTAATGATATCGCCACCTCCCTAGAAAAAGTGGCCTTGCTAGGCCCCTGTGATAGCGCAACCCTTGCCGAGACATTGAAGAAGGAATCCTGGAGGCAGGTAGCTAAAAGACTTTGTGAAGTTCTCCAAATGCCCCTACCTAGACCATTTGACCGCACTGACCTCAAATGGGACGACAAGGTTAATCAGGGAGGAGGGAAAAGGAAAATTGTGAAAAAGGCCACCATACTATGGTCAAGGCTTAACAACTTCCTAGACGGAGAGATGTGGACTCGGTAGTTTCCGTGCACATTTGTTGAGGAAAATTGCCTTTGATTTCAAGGGAAGGAAGATTGCATACAAATTTGTGCGGACTTTGCAATCCAAGAGATCAAGTAAGTTCTATGTCGTGCTACACTTCAATTTTCATATTTACAAGTTGAAGCTCTCCAATTGACGTTCAAAATCCTATCGCGTTCACGTATTCCTCCCAATATGGTCCAGAGGACTACAACAAGCAGTACAAGGCAGAGATTCAGAAGGTTTTTGCGTTCACGTTGACGGATCGTAAAGGCTCTACGAATAAGAAGAAGGCTCTTCAACGTGCAATAGAAAAGAATGATGTAACCAGAGTAGGTGAACCCTCGTATACATCAAGTGCCCACATATGAAAAGGAACAGCTGTAAACTTAAATAAAAAACCCGAACCGGCTGTAGAGCATAGCATATACATATATATTTTTTGCAGGCTTCAGGATTTTTTTATCAAATCTTGAGCCACCTATAATAAATGGCACGAGCCGTATGCGAGGAGACTTGCACGTACCGTTCTTGGGGGGGTTCCGGCCAAAAAGACGGTCCTCCAAGTTGAGAGAGCTCCTACTGCTGCGGCAACTAGGGCTTCCAAGAAGGCTCGGATCAAATCTGTCGCGGCAAGTGGGATTGACTACAATCCAATTGCAAAGCCTATGAAGGAAGATCGTGAGGAGCAAGCCCTCGTTGAAGAAGCGCAACACACGTTTCTGCAAGCCCAAAAGACCATTGATGCACACAAGACAACTACGCGAGTGGGAAAAATAGTTTCTAGTATGTCGATCAAGCATGGCTGCCAATGTTCTTTTGTTGCTAAGCAATTGTTGGTAGATCAAGAACTTTGCACCATACATTTCTATTGCATGGACCATGTTAACAAGGAGGAGACACTTTGCCACGGCACAAAATTTGTCGGACAATGGGTTGGGCTCTTTGGTAGGCTCTTGCAAGCTACAAAGAGCTGGATTCAATCGGCGCTCAAGAGTGGAAAGTCCCCCGCACAAGTCATGGCTGACCATAAGTATGAGGTGATGAGATGCGCAAAGCTAAACCTACCAGCAACCAAAGACACTTTCATACTTTCTCATGATGTTGAAAATATTGCAAAGTCTTTGGCAAAGGAGTTGCGGGAAAAAGACTGCGAGGATTCCCTTAGCGTGAAAATGTGGACCTTGGAAAATCGAGAGTCCTAGTATCACTACAATGTACAATGAGTACATGAACATCCAAATGAACGAGCCTCCTCCCAATGACGACCCGTTTTGCCTAGAAATATAGAGAGATTGGCAATTAGAGATGATGGTGCGACATAGGCATCATCGTGCCCTCTCCATGGACGCCACGTTTGGCACAAACGAGCCAAAGGTAAAATTGAAACGAGGTTTCCTTGTTTGCTACTCACCGTTGATGGCAAGAACTCATATTCCTTCATATGTTTGTTGTGTAGTACCCACTCTATAGTCTGATGGTCTTCGACGAGTGGGAACAAGGAATATTTGTCGCATTCACCATACAAGAGAAGTCACGGCAAGAAGACACCACGGCATGGTTGACTAAGTTGAGAGACCGTTGCCTTGCCGTGCGGCCGGATTGGCAACCTAGTACTGTAGTTTGTCCTGAGAGATATCAACAACGCCGAGCTTAATGCTACTAGGATTATTCTTCACCCGGTTGATTGTCATCACCTCAAACTTTGTCATGTCATTGATACAATTCCAGATGTGATTCGTATAACGAGGCGTGACTTCCTTACAAAAATAAAATTTTCTTCTCTGTAGGAAGGTTTGCCTGACAAAGAGAACGTAAGATTTTTCTTTGCCTTCGGCATGTCCGAAAAGCGTGGCTAGAAAATGTGACGCAAAAAATATAGGCAAACTACCTCCGGACGTTGATTCTGCAAGAGTGAGCTGATCTTATGTATGATTGTAGGATTTTGGAAGGTGATGCAGCTGTCTGAGTGTCTCTTGACAGGTTTGAGCACATGCGAGCAAAGTACCCTAACAGAAAGACGTGTCTAAATTACTTTCAAAAGCACTAGATCTCCAAGTTGAAGATGTGGATTGCGGACCACCGCAACATACCACACGCCAACTAGGACACCAATGCTGCTGTCGAGAGCTACCACGGCAACCTCAAGTCCTTCTTTCCATGTCACGGCAACGGTTTGACGGGTGTCACTTTGATTGGCTCATTTATCATCTCACAAAGGACGTACTTATATATTATTGGTACGACGTCGAATGCAAGTTGTTTGGCTTCATCAAGAAGGCGGAAGGAATGGTGGCGAGTGCTATCATTCAAGCGCACAACATCCGAGACAAGCACGTCTATTACGACAGCTCAAAGAACATGGCATATGTTGCAAGCCAGACCAATTTTCCGGCGATTTGGATTATCACCGGTGCGGGCACCGACTGGGCGCATTGTTCATGTCCCTTGGATATGCGAGGAAACATACGACACTTGTTTGTATACAGAGCTGATCCTTGTCGAAGAGAGAGTTGACATCAAGTATAGTAGCCTTGTCGTGCAGCATAGATACTACTTGCATGTATGATAATTTTCCTAAGTCCGACGGAATCCGGGACTCCACCTGGAAGATGAGGACAAACAAAAATAATCAAACGTTGGGTTTTTTTATAAAGGTGGAAGGAGAAATATAACTTTTCTTATTTCATGAATCAAGAAGTAGCAAAACCAGAGGCTACAAAGTCTCTCACCAGATGCAATAGAGTGTCGGCCATGCCTGTTGTGAAAAATATTGAAGTACAGTGAACACGATGCAGGAAGGCTCCCTCCACGTCGTGACAACCCCTATCAACGCCACCATATTCCCTATCCATGTTGTGACAGCCCTCGCCTACGTCCGGACAACCTCCACTCACGTTGCAATAATGGACACCTTGAATAGAGGATCCCGTGCTGCTCCGGCGAGGTCGCCAGTCGTGCCAGGGTACTCCCCACCCCGCTTCAAGAGTGGCCCGCTCTTCCTCTCCTCCTTGACCTGCGTCGGCAGGCTAGATGTCTCTCCAGCACGCTCTTCGTGCGGTAGAAGCGCGGCCAAGAACCTCCAATTCCCTTTGCAAACGCTGCCGTCTGAAAATGTGAGGGTGGTCTCCCGAAATGCCACACTATTGCTTCCCAATCCGGCGTCATAAAATCCTAAATCCGTATACCTTGCCCACAATTTCGACCCACCTCCCTCTCCTAGCCGAAGGACAATGTGCTCCGGATAAGATCCCGCAGCGCCGCCTAGTCACAAAAATTAGGGCCCACTCCAGTAGTCATGCAATCTTCCCAACCGCAACCCTACTCTCTACGCATTAGCCCATTTTTCAATGATGCTTCATTAAATCCGCCCCAAAACAACCGCTCCCTTCCATGCATTGAAACATCAATGAATTGCCCTCCAAACCCTAAAGCTCACAATAGGATTGCTCAGAAAAGATAAATAAACACATTGAAAAAAAACAAATTAGGCAACCGTCAATGAGAGCAAACCCCCTAAGCTAGAGGATTTTCCATCATCGATAGCTGCATTGATAGATTACTTGATGCGCTATGAGAAAGAGGCATTCAAGTGACCTAGACACCTAAGAACGTAGGTAGAAATAGATGATGGTCAACTAAGCTAGTATGAATAACCTGACACAAAGGGTGTAAGGACAAGTCATGAGCCTTCATTTGCTACTTAATGCTAATGTGGGTTTGATTTTGGAATTCTCATGATGGAATGTAATTGCTTACTTCAATAGCAATATGAGAATCTTAAAAAATTGGAGTTCCGGCTCATGGTTTGGCCAGTAGAAGTATATCTTTCTTTACTACATACCTGTCACAAGTATCTCAAATTAGACAAATATACTTCTTTTTAGAGTTTCAGGACGTAAAATACTTCAAATTTTTTGGAAGACATTCATATCATAATGTGCTCCTACATTAATATTGAAAATTATAGATCCAAAACTTAATTTGACTTTTATTGCTAAAAAACAAGCTATTTTTTCAAGAAGCCTAAATGAGAAATTGATGTTGATTTTTGCTTCAAATTCTTATCCAACCTTCTTTAGCATACAAAAATCTATCTTGATACATAAAGTGTTTTCAAAAAAACTTCTTTTCCATCATTTTCTTCAAAACCCAGTTTTTGGTGCTTTGATTCAACATACATATTGTGTAGTATATTTTGGTATATTTTTAGTCTCTGTAGTATGTAATATACTCATCTCGAGAAAGTATTGAGCCACCTATAGAACGACATGTGTTATGACAATACAAAGTCCAAAAAATCAGCACATTGTTCAAGATATTTTCTGTTCACCTAACATTTTATTGGCCATGATTTCTTCCCATTTATTCAATGGACGGTTGCCATTTAACAACAATTTTACAACAGGCTCCAAAACAAACATACTATGGAGTATATGTTTTTTGCCCAAAAGTGAGTAACCTTAGTGGACTTCTACCCAAGTGATGTCCAAGAAGATTGAAGTGGGGTTGATGAGAGAGATAGTTAGTCTGGCGGATGTAAATAGGGGCTGGATGAGGGCGGGCAAACAGGTGGGGGAGCCTGACGGGTGCCAACTTAGCGGGGCGACGACATGGGGTGGCGCGTAGGGATATGGAGCGCGACAGCGAGGCGGGGCGCCAACGTGGCACGACAGGCATGAATAGCAAGCTGCAGCACGAGGCTCGGGGGATGAGGCAGCCACTCCACCGTACCTCACGCCCGACCCATGCTTGAACGAGGTCAATAGGGAGAACCGTCCCACGCGATGGAATGAGGGAGTGCATGCATGTGTGCACTCCATTAGCTCCATTGTTATTATGTGATCATTCTTTAAAATGGCATTGACTTGACTTATTGTATGTATTTCAAGTGAGTTTTACTTGTTTCTTACCTCGAAAAGATCATTACTAGGATATGAGTGTATACTTAGTGGTTTATTGATACTTTAAAACTTTAAATCTTTATGTCTGGAGTTTTTTTAGAGCCATTTTTGAGTGCTGGCCGTTGTTGCACAAAAACAAGGATGCTTAGAAAGAATGGATGAAATAGAAGGGATAAGGTTTGAAAGGAGTGGCGTAAGGCAACTCTAGGCAAACCAATGTGGATGAAAATCCATTGACTTTGGAATATCATCCACAACTGGGGTGGAGGAGTGGGTCTTCCTCAAATCTACTTTGTTTGAGAGCAAGCAAGCTAGAGACTAGAGAGACAAAGAGCCATGTTGTGGGCTGCCGGAAAAAAGGAGCGTTGCGAGTGCGAAACAAAGTGTTGAGAATGCGAGACCTGCTGATGCTATCGATGGCTACCCTTCTTGCAAAGAAGATGAAATTGGTATTGGTACGTGATTTGATGTTGTGGCACACAACAAGTCCTACGAGGGCCAAGGCCAACAACAGCACAACCTTACTCGATCTACTTGTAGACCACTTACTACTTCTTTGTATACAAGGTTATGACTTATTTATTTCTTTTCCCGTGAGTCTAAGCTGCTGATAGTGTGTAAGTTTGTATTGTTTTCTTCTTTAACAGAGGTGACATTGGTGGTTTAGTCACCTTTACTCCAAATTTGTCTTTAATTGTGCGCTCTCATTTGATTAGCACAATGTTATCTTCGCACCATGCGGTTGTGCACAACATCTTTTTCACTCTGTTGTTTTTACTCTGCATACCTTTCGCTCATGCAATTGCTACAGTCTTTGTGGTACTCTCAATTTGAGGCGCGCTGAATACACGCTCCTCGCCGTGGATGTGTGCAACAATGCACAAGGTATGCTTGTATAACCGTCTCCTAAGTAGCTCCATGATGTAGTCCATCGTGGAGCTGAGAAAGGTCGCAAGGATTGTTCTTTCGCTTGATTCTAAACGAGATTGTGGAGAAAGTCAAGGAATACGAGCGTTCGAGATGAACGTTGTTGTGTTTCTAATGGTGACATCAGCGCAATTGAGTTATTAGGATTTTTGTCAAAGTTGCTCATGAAGAATATTAACACGCAATTAAGCAATTATGCACTTGGCCATTTAAAAGTGCACTTGGGTACAACGGCAGCCATTGCGAACAAAAGTGGCAAAATTGGAAAAATAAAATAAAAAATCAAAGAAAAAAAATGTTTTCCAAAGGAAAAAAATTGAGCTTCTGCAACAATATTACGTACAATCATGGTTGTTAATATTGGAAGCGATTTTTTGGCATTTTCAACTAATTTGTGGTGGCTCCTTGTTAATACTAGATAAATGTGAATTTACTGTAGTTTCACAATATTTCAAAGATAGATTTGAAGGATTGTAGTATACAAACATGCGTAATTACAAAAAAACATAATTTATACAAGGGTTGTCAGTTGATCAAAAGATATTCTACATAGTACATAATGCATACAATGGTGGAAACTAAATATAGATTCTTCTACAAATGGACTTAGCACCAATAGTAAAAATACCTTTACTCTATAGGATTAATGACATACCGTCTTACATCACCCTTAGAATATACTACTCTTACACATACACTATATATCAATTACTATACACAACTAGTATACTCTAAAAAAGGCACACTATCTACTCCATAGAATTTAGGGCTGCTTGCAAACGGTTGTCATCGATAGCTTCGGTTTGCATTGCAATATATTGTAGTATGTGAGCCTTAGCCGATTGAAGAATGCGAATTCTGCTTTCAACCTACACTCCAAATACATTGCGCTTTCTCCACCCGCTGGCCCCGGTCATGGTTCTTTCCGATGTGTCTACCCATGAAAAAATGCATGCATCTTTCTCTACCCAAATATAGCTCTCCCCAGATGGCTCCCAAAATGAATCCATGCAATTTCAGATGTCATGATCCCAATAGATCTCTATTGAATTTGGTTATTTACTGTTCAATATATGATGATGATATTGGACCTTTTGATAAAACTGCTTTGAAATGAAAAAATTAAACATGTGTAGAGCATCAATTCCTACACAGTGTCATTGAATATGCTACACCTCTTTCCATCCCTGAATAGTGTTGTACAAGATAACAATATCATTTTTGATATGATGGTAATGAATCTAGACCATGTGTAATGCAAACTATTGAAAACCAAGTAAACTGAACTCTCGTAATGGACCTAACCTAGGGAAGAAAATGAACCATGTTGTCTATTACAAAAACTTTAATCTTTCAATCCGTATGGTCAAATCTTATGAAAGCTTCTGAGTATGTTACTAAACCCTTGAAGGAACAAGGCATTTTCACAACAAAATACTTCACAATTGCTCATTCTAGTACAATGACCACTGAGGGAAACAAAATTTTTTGACACATCTAACTTTATGACTTCAATTCATACTTATTAGCCAGTAAAGGACCAAGTGTCCGGAATTGACAATTTGAAAGATCAACCGGACTCCTATGGTGTCAATTTCTAACATTTTTCTATTAAACATGCACTGTAGATGGGCATTACTATTACCTTAATGGGAGATGAAATTTTTCTCGTATCCGATTTTCATGAAAAAATTTAAAGGTTTTCAATTTTATTTGGCAAAATCGGGCACGTCGGGCACCTCAAAAACATTTGCGAGGATATTCTATTGAATATGAGAATTTTAATACTAGCAAGTAATATTTTTTCCTTTCATATTGTACTAAAACTTATTATCTTTAGTGAAAAATAGCATATTAGCCTATGTCAAACATTCTCACACATGGTAACACATTTGTCGGGCAAGGTCCCAAAAAACTTCTTCCTTTGCTCATAAAAGTTAGAGGTCTTTGTATTTTTTTGCCCTTATTTATTCCACATCAATATGTGGTGTGAACTTTCCTATTGACCATTTGAATTGTCAATCTAGAATATCTGAGGTTCACAAAAAAATAAAACGTAAATTGGGAATTTCTGAACCTCGACTTCTTGCATAGTTGTTTTGAATATGCTACTGCCCCTTTCTACATCTAAAATTCGTGTACAAGGAACTAACATCATGCTCAACACGATGGTATTGGATTTAGATATTGTGTAGTGCAATAATTTGACATCAAGTGAAGTCAAACTCTGTTGATTTGGAAAATGCAGGATAGAAAATGAACCATTTGCTTGACTTCAAACACCATAATTTTCTGATTGATGCGGTCAAATTTCATAAAATGTTGTGAATGTGTAATTTACCACGTCTTCATTTAGATCGTACGGTCAAAAGATGAAATAAACAGTTTTTGTTTCCTTCTTTATACATTGCACTAGAATTGAACAATTTGAAGTGTTTTTGATGTGAAACTGTCACAATACCTTAGGAGTTAAGCACATCCTCACAAAATTTCGTAAATTTTTACTGCACAAATTGAAAGATTATGGTGTTCAAAGTACAAAACACAGTTAATTTTCTTTCCTAGGTTGTGTTGATAAGCAAACTTTGATTGTAGTTGGAGTTTTTGTTTTTGTACTACATAATGATTAAGTTCATTACCATCCTATTAATTTTAATGTTATTTTTTTGTACACGAATTTTAAAAGGTAGACAAAGGGTGTGGCATAGTTGAAACAATTGTACAACAAGTGGAGATTCAAAATTTATCAAATTGTGCTTTATTTTTTAATGACCTCATCATGTTTTAGAATGAGAATTCAAATGGTCAATAAGAAGGTTTACACAACATCTTTTGATAGAGAAAGTAAAATGAAAATAATATAAAGACCTCTAAGCTTTATGTGGAAAGGAAGAAGTTTAGTTTGTACCTTGCCTAACAATGTGTGACCATGTGTATGTGGAATTGACTTAGGTTAATGTAGAAATTTTTACTAAAGACAACAAATGTATTTTATCAATACAAAAACAAATAAAGGTTTTTCTATAAACAACATAGTATAGAAGATCGATCAAGAATCAATCTAAAATATGTATAGAAATAATTGATTACCTCAAAGTACCTTGCAGGTGTTAGCGGTACAAACATCATTGTTTGATGGCATTCAACATTAAATCACCATTCCGTTCTTGATGATGGACATGTTTTTCTTCTCTTCCAAAAAACCTGCAAAATGTGCATAAAAATTTTATGGTGATTTATTAAAACCATGTGATAAAAACTATTAAGTATCTTCGTATCATATACTATTAGCCCAAAGATTTAATAAAATATATAAAAAGTTTATAAAATAGAAAAAACAAAGGCAAAAGTCAAAAGTTAAAATTGGACACATCACCTTAAGGCACAAGGTTTGAACTTGCATATAAGGTTTCTTTACAAACCCTAGAGGTCTCTTCTCTTCCCACTTTCAAAGGTGAGCTCTATTGCCAACATGTTGAAGCCATGTCAGTTTCTTTTCATTTACTAATTTTTGTGGGCTTTGCGTGTGGTGTCTAGGCTGGAGCAGGAAGTTTGTGCTAAGAAGGAATTTCTGTGGACAAGGTAAGCTTTCCTAAATATGTTTCATTGCTGAATTAGACATAGGCAACTCAAAGTTAAATGATAGTTACAACTTACAGTAGTATAAGGTGAGGCAATATCAATCTATGAGCACACAAAAAAGACACCAAATAATATGTTCAAAATGTCAAATTCAAAATAAACTGAGTGTTTATATATAATGGGAGACATCAACTCCTGAGTGACATCAAAACCCCCTACAACTGAAGTTGTGAGTGTAGTCCGTAGTATGACATTGAATCCGTGGGTGCAGCTACACAAACCCAAACCCTAGCCGCCGCCACTAGGAATCCAAATCCTAAACTAAAAAACCCTAGCCGCCGCGTTCCCATGAGATCCAAGACGATCCCATGGAGTTCCATAGACTAGAGGTGTGCGCGCGCACACCCCTGACTGCTGGTGCTCCTCCATCCACCACATCCGGACGAGATCTTGGACGTCAATTTGTGAGAGCATCAGCAGCTGATAATTCTGAGAGATGAACACGCTTACATGAGGATCATCGCGCATGAGTGTGCCAGGTTGAGCTCGGGGAACAGGTTCTAGCAGGAATGAAGAAAGGTGCCGACGCGGATCATGAGCGCGCGCAGGAAGTATACCCGAGCGCTTGCTTGGGAGCGAGTGGTCGTCCGAACAGTTGCGGTGAAAGGAGAAGCGCCTGAACATTCGAACTCTCCATTCTCGCGTCAGCAAACACCGCATCATCGCCTCAATAAACAATGCCATGTTTTGTAGCTCCGGCGTAGCTTCAATGCAGCAAACAGTGCCATGTTCTGCAGCTAACAGTACCAACTTCTGCAACAAACAGTACCTTGTGCCTTCGTGTTTTCAACATCATGCGTCGATCTGCGTTGAAGCTGCGCCAACAGCTGCCCTTGATTGCCTTTTCCCGAAGTTGCGCCTGAAGTGCCTTCGTCCACAGAGCCTGCGCCGAAGTTCGGAGCTACGCCGAAGCTAGTGCCTGTACCTCATGATCTTCGCCGAAGTGCCTGCTGCTTCAACGCAGCAAACAGTGCAATGATAGGCTAAACCTAGCTAAACTTCGTGCGCCGATCTGCGTTGAAGCTGCCCCGATCTCGTTGAAGCTGCGCCAGCAGCTGCGCCGGAGGTGCGCCGGAGGTGCGCCCGACTACCTTTTTCGAAAGTTGCGCTCGAAGTGCCTTCGCCCAAAGTGCCTGCGCCGAAGTTTAGAGTTGTGCCGAAGCCAGTGCCTGCACTTCATGATCTTCGCCAAGTACCTGCAGCTTCTGCGCCCGAAGCTGCGCTCGTAGAAGCCGGAGTGCCTGCAGCTCATGCGCCCGAAGTATGCTGGATCTGCGCCTACAGAAGCCGGAGTGCCTGCAGCTCCTGCGCCCGAAGTGTACTGGATCTGCGCCTACAGAAGTCAAAGTAGTGCCTTCATGCGCAACGGTATAGTCAGATCGAGGTGCGATGCACGGTGACGATGAAGATTCAAGAGCTGACAGCGCCTGTGAAATGAACTTGGTATCTGATCGGCACTGCCAGCCTTCGGCGTTGGAGCGAGGCCGAACAATCCCATCCTCGAAAGCGTGGGAGGCGACTTCACGTGTAGAGCCAAATTCGCCGTAGCAAGTGCGACCGCGCGCAAGGCGTCCTCGTGGTACGGCGATTCCGGCGGCCTTCGCACTCCGATCTCACTGAACAACCAAGTTTCGTGGCTGCTGCGCTACAAAGCAACTCATGCGCTCGAAGTTGAAGCGAAGTTGAAGAAGCTGCACCTGCAGAGGTACACCCGTTTCAACTTCACTTCAACTTCGCTTCAACTTGTCTCCCTCTCCTCCCTCACACCGTCGTCGCCCTCACAAGCCCTTCTCTCCCACACCTCCATTGTCTCTCTCCTCCAAACCCTACACTCTCACACTCACAGCGTCCCTCATAACTCCTGCCCAGGGTGTGCGCGCGCACACCCCTCCTAGGACTACCCAAAGGTATAAAACATTGATATCCTTTATTGATACCCTCAAGTCCCAAACCCTAATCCAAAACCCTAAATCGAAACCCTCAAATGATACCATGGTTGATAACCGGATATGGTGCCGAGGAACTCATACCCTGGTGGTGATACCCTCAATATTGAAACCCCAAGTACCTTGGTCCATAAATGATGTAGAGAATACCTCAACCAAAAATCGTTAAAAATGCTTGTTTTAGTGCAATTAGCAAGGAAGAAAAAATAAGGTTTTTTTGGTAGTTTTAACCGTAGGATCTCAATTATGATTTTTTAATTAATATACTCACAAAATTTCATAAAGTTTTACCGCACGGATTGAAAGATTATAATGTTTGAAGTAGTGAAATGGCTCATTTTCTTCCCTTCGTTTTCTGGATCAGCAAACTTTGACTTCAATTGGTGTCCAATTTTTGCACTATAAAAGGTCTCAATTAATTACCATAATGTTAAGCATGATGTTAGTTTTCTATATACCAATTTTTAGAGGTAGAAAAAGAGTGTAGCATATTCAAAAAAATTGTGGAATGAGTGGAGGTTCAAAAAATCTCAATTCACGTTATACTTTTTTGTGAACTTGATATTGTTTTAAATGAGAATCCAAATGGTCAATAAGAAGGTTTACATCACATAATGCCGTAGAAAAAATAAAAAGTGAATCATACAAAGATCTCAAAGTTTTATGTGGAAAGGTAGAAGATTTTTTGGTACCTTGGCCGAAAATGTGTGACAATGTGTGAAAATAATTGACTGGGATTAATATCGGACCAAGTTTGCCTTCCATTCCAAGATCTAGCGTATCTGAGGACATCATTGCATTTCAGAGGGGCCTTTTCCTCAGAGCGAAAGATGTCCTTCAATACAGAGGATGGCTTTTTTTCTACAATGATGATAGCGTAAGGCATACGGGGGAGGGTGTTCCTGGCATTTACCGATATGCTGAGTGTGCGTTCATTAGCATCGAAGATGTGGAAGATCGTCCAATGCAAGATCATGAACTGTCTGCTATGGTAGGTAGCGCCATTGGACACGTAGAGGGAGTTGTTGCACTAGAAGATGAGCTCTGAGACCTAGAGCTATATATTATAGTAGAGCATGTACACAGTTTAGGTGGCAAGTACGTTAGTAAAATGCACTTTAAGATGTGTCCATCTTCGGTGGGTGGTATATATTTATATAGTGGGTCGTCTATATGATATGTTTGATTTTAGAATCTCTCAGCAATAGTGTGGAATTGCTTGATTATGTATGTTTTTGCATATAAAATACAGTGAGGTACTTTACACTATCGTAGGAAATTGCATATATATTTTTGTATCTCTTACACATTGTATTTGTAGTGCAGTACTCTAAAATCCTATAATAACTCAAAACACATTTATAATCTCTTTAGGCACATGATTATAATTTTGTAGTAGGATTTGCAAACTAGATTAGAAATAATATATTTTCTAAAAAAAGTTAGCAAATATAAAAAATATATCTCTTATGTGAACATGAAGATGTCAATGTTTGATACGACAAACACCAAAATTTTGTGACAAAAAACAAACTAAACTCTTGCCAAATTTTGATTTTTTAAAAATTATGAGCAAATAACTTGTGGCTTTCTACCAGCAACCAGTGCACTTGGCTAAGTGCATAATTGCTTAATTGCGTGTTTATTGTTTTTGTATGGTATCTGCATCGTATTTGCATTGTATTTATTTTTTATGGTGTCTGCACTGTACAATGGTCTGTACGTGAAGAATATTTTAGCTTGTGTATATTTCTAATCTAGTTGTTGCTAGGTAGGTCCGTACAAGTGGCATTCTAAAAGGTAGTAGGTTACTACATGAGTGACATTTAGTTGAGAAATAGCAAGGTACTACAAATATTTTCCATGCTGCTTGCAAATAGAGATTGACACGTGAACAAAATTTTGAGTGTCGGTGGTTACAAAACCCATCATGGTTGTTTTCCCGGGAGAGTTGCTTTTGCAAAGGCCTCTTGGGCTACCACCCTCCTCATTAGGTACCTCTGTTCCCGGGAGGCCCTTGCAAGAGGGAACTCTCCCTATACATAGTTGTCATAGCCACCATAGTTGTGTCTTCCACCGTCAACCCTGGACTATATTTGTATATGTTATGATGGAAATGATATGCTCTGCAAGTGTATATTCATTCCTTAGCTAAAATAACCCCTAAATTTCCATCATAACCTCACACCAAAAACACTTCAAAATTGAAAATTCTAGTGCAATGAGTAAAGAAGGAAACAAAAAATTGTATTTCTAGCCGTAGGATCTCATTTAACACTTAGTAAATAATATACTCACAAAATTTCGTCAACTTTGGTCGTATGGGTAAATAGATTATGGTGTTTAAAGGAGAAAATTTGGTTCATTTTCATCCCTGCCTTGAGTGGATCAACAAACTTTGACTTCACTTGGTGTCAAAGTTTTGCACTACACTAGGTCTAAATTTTATATCATCATGTTGATCATGATATTAACTCCTTGTTCAACAATTTTTAGAGGGTCAGAAAATGGGTGTAGTATATTCAAAAAAATTGTGCAAGGAGTGGAGGTTAAAAAGTGCCAATTCACATTTTAATTCTTTGGGAACAAAATATGCTTTAGAATGATAATCCAAACTGTCAATAAGAAGGTTTACAACATGTCTTGTAGTAGAAAAAATAAAAAGTTAAAAATATGAAGATCTCAAAGTTTTATGTGGGAAAATAAGTTTTATTGGTTCCTTGCCCAACAATGTGTGGCAATGTGTGAAAATCTTTGACTAGGAATATAATGCATTTTTTCACTAAAGACAAGAAACGTTTTTTTGACAATATGAAAGGAAATAATATTACTTGCTAGTATTGAAAATCTTAAATCTACTAGAGTGTCCTAACAAAAGTTTTTGGAGTTGCCCGAGGTGCACGCACTCAACAATTTTTTTGTTAAGATGGCATAACTCTTTTAAAAAAAGTCCGATGAGAATAAAATTTATACTCCCACATATCTCTTATCTTCTTGCATCTGTGTAAATTTTTTCAAGAATTGCATATATAAATTGCAATACTATATGATGTAAGTATTCAATATTAGTGTTTGTACTATTTATCCTATAATACATAGACAATTATGACTCTATACCCTACACTACTCTAAATTTTATGTTTAGTGTAGATGTTCTATATTTTTTTCTAAATGCTATAAATGCTATCATTCTCAATGAATATGTTTACCAACCATGTTGATAATGATCACCTTCTTTAAGTAGTATTGATAGTTGTACTCTCAATAAAAAATCTTCACCATTGGTAAAAGAATTATAGCACTTTCAAATCATAAAGTACCACTAGACTAAACATAAAATTCAGTAACATCAACAAGTAAATTTGCTGAAACATACAGGAATTGAAAAATAGTGTTGGATTTGAAGAAGAACTCCGGTCTCTGAAGGAGACCGACGTGAATATAGTGTTTGTTCATTCTTTTCACTAAGCATGCCGGCAATAGGACTTGAACTCACAACCACCTCACGGGTGTGCCATGACCAAAACCATTGTGTTGAATTTGATGTTTAGTGTCACAACACTAAATGTATAGTTCATATTTAATGTTAGGGTACATAATTTGTATTGCAAACAATAAAGATCAATTTTTACAATTTGTAAGCTTATTGATCCTGTAGTGATCATGCGACAAGTTTTTGGTCTTTGAATATGTTCAATCTAAATTTGCACAAGATGTGTGAGGATTTGAATTGTGGACTCCAAAGTTAAGATTTACACACATAGTACACTCATTTCTAAAGAATTGGATCATGAACCCTAGAAATACCTTGGATTACATAGCCAAATACACCAAAACACTCAAATTCAATAAATTTCTACATATACAATGCCACATACTTTGTTGTATTGCATACACGTAGAAAATGATTTTGGTCTAAAACTTTGATTGGAATTTGTGTCTAAGAGACTCTCCAATGCTTTGTAACCTGATCTCCCTAATCATGTGAACAACTTTTGTTTTGATTTGTATAAGTTTTGAAACTTCTTGGTATACAATCAATTAGACAACACTTGAAAATTCAATAGAGATCATGCATAAAAGTTTACTTCAAGCATGCAATTGACCCCTAAATGACCAAATTCCGTTCTTGGAGGACAAAATGCTGAATCTCTTTGAGTGGAGTCATCATTCAATTTGTACTATTTATATTAACAAAATTATTGCCACGTCATGTCATATAAGAATAGAAGAACCTACGTTTACTTTCTCTAAAAGTAGTTCTCACGAATCTTCTGGTGCTACTACGAACTCGGTTTCAACTTTCAAACTTGAATTTTCTGGCTGGAATCTGTTTCATTTCCAGCTATCTGAGATCATTTTCGAATGCTTGAGGTCTTTGTTGTCCGGGAGTGTTTCAGATGTTTCACCGCATGTCACAAGTACTCAGTATCATTCATTGGATAGATTGACGGAAGACTATGCATGAGGGGAGAGTGAAGTGCGACGCTACATCAAATTAAAAAGCCGGAATGAATTCATAGTAGGAGCACAATGATATTAGAGTGGGGAATGACACGCCAATTCAAGCTCATATATCACCGGCCGAATAACAGAAGCAATCAAAAGCCAAGCAGGCAAATCGAGCATGGATCTTAACTGGTATCCCTCTGCTCCAAATAACCAACTGTATTTGATCACTGCACTGAATGCTCTACTCCGCAGACAACCTAAAAAAAAAACAAACCGATCGGGACGCTTACCAAGCTAAGCGTCTGCACCAGAACAGGGAGGTTGCATCACTCGTGGAATTTCGTCCAGACGAGCAGACTGATCTGAGACAGTTAGATCTGCTCCACCAGCTAATAATCAGAAACCAAGAGCAACATGAAATTTACTCGTCGGATTTGCCTCCAGGGCAGTTGAACTTGTGTGTGGCGATCACCCAGAAGTTCCCTGCCGAATCCTTCACGCCGGCCATGCGATCCCCCCAGAACTCGTCCTTGGGCTCGCTCACCGACTCCAACCCCTTGCTCACCGCCTTCTCGTAGATCTTGTCCACATCCTCCACATACACGTACAACCTCGTCGGGACCGCCGGCGTCTCCGGGGTGCCGTCCTGCACCATCACCACGGAGTCGCCGATCTTGATGGACGCGTGCAGGACCGTCTTCTTGTCGTCGCTGAGCATGTTGTAGAGCACACGCCCGTTCAGCACCTCGGTGGCGAAGTCGATCACGGCCTGGGCTCCCTTGGCGACGATACACGCGTTCACGGTGGAGTGCTGCTCCCTCTGCCAATGCTTCGCCGGAGTCGCCATTGCAGCTAGCTCTCACTGTCTGATCTGCGAGCTTGAAGCACAAAACCCAGTCCCCTCGAGTGCTCTAAACCAAAACAGATTACGATCGATGCCAGGAATGCAGATGGTTTGATGACAAATGCGCAGCGACGGTCGAGTTTTATAGAGCCAAAGCTTCATCACGAAGCTTTCCCCCGGTGTTGTAAGGGTTGTGGAATTATGTAATATACCTTCCTGCCGTCTCTGACGCTATCCTTCAGATTGGAAGTAGCGATGTGGGGGAAGGAACAGTCGTAGCATCGGCGCGGCAGATCTCTGAGATAATTGAGTTTTCCTGAAAGTCACCAAATTACACTGGATGGGTACCCCCGAATGTTAGGGTCTTATGTTAGTAACCGGGACCACATGCACCCGCTCACTAGGTTCAATCCGTGTTCGGGCTGTCAGGCCCTGTTTTGGTCTTCTTTCCGTCTCCCGCGGCCGTCCCCCAAAAGCATCTTTCCGCCCCCTTGTCCGCGTCTTTTCCTTCCAGCGCCTCTCGCCCTTTCCGAGATCCCTGCCCGATCCATCCCGATAAGCGCCTGCCCGCCCCTGCTATCGGCGCAGACCCCGAGACCCGATAACACCATATCGGCTATCGGCCTAGGAACGGATCCACGCCCACGTGTACCGGTGGGACCCATCCACCCCCCTCCGCCGCCGATAAGCCAGTATCATCCGGGCAATCCGAGGAGCGGAGATGATGTAGATGATTTATGTTGGACTCGGCTTGCAACGTCTCCCCAGCCCGTGTTCATTGCGGCGCCATTTGTTGTGCTCGCGGGAGAGTAGAGTGTCACCGATAGGCAGCGGGAATGGAGTTCCTGGATCTGAATCTCCTGCCGCCGGTCTTCCCAGGTGTGGATGCAAGTGAGGTACCAGTTCGGAGTGGAGCCGATAACGGGGTGGCAGCGAGAGGATGGAGGCGGCAGGGTCGAAAGAAGCCTGCTGGTGTGCGTGAGGAGGGTGTGCAAGATCTAGATACAGCTATCCGAGAAGGCCCGCACGCTCGGTACCTCATGAAGCATGGTCACAAGGTTCTTAGGATGCGTGATGCATTACATAAGCCTCCACCTGGTTTGCTAACTTGGAAAGATCTGAGGTGGAATTTTGAGGCCGAGAGGGAGACGAAGTCCGCTGTTGATGACCTCCATGGTCTTCCTGATCATGACCCCGGTGAGGGAAAGCAATCGAAGCTTATCGCCTACATTCCATGGGATAGAGTAATGGATTTCGTGAACGGTGAGCAATCATGCCGAAAGGACGTCGAGACCACATTCGTGCGGGATAAATTCGACCCCACGAACGTGGGAGATAAGACCCACTATCGCTGGAACTGCCCCATCGAGCTTCAACGGTAAGATGGTCATTGCTGTTACGAGGATTACTGTCATATCGTCTACTGCGCACTGTATCCATCACAAAAAGTTCTCGGCTGTCGTTGCAGATGGCGTTGTCAATACGGTCCCCAAGACAATAGAGACAAGATCGACGATATCACTCCCGATATGGCACCCACAGCACGACGATACAATCGGAAAGGAAAACAGATATACTCAGGACGTGGTCAGAAAGGCCCTCGTGCTACTGACGCGAAGGAGGGAGGGTCTATGAAGGTGGGCTGCCAATGTAGATTCTATGTAAAGAGGTACTACTTTCTACCATCTATCGCCGAGATAGGGTACTTCTGCAAAGATCACGTTGATAGAGAGGGCAATATCGTTCACGATAAGGTAAACATCACCAGGGGGAGACTCAGATTCCGAAAGTGCATATCGGAGGAGGTTAGAGATTGGGTTCTACGGCAGTACGACGAGCTCGTTCCTATGGAATCGATTAAACTAAAGCATCAGAGGTTGGTACTCAAAGGACGCGATGAGGGCACGCTCACACCTTCTCGGGATTGTTTCCTGAGCATGGAGGATATTCGGAACATTTGTGGCGTCCGTGCGCAAGAACTCTACATGAAGCACCATAATGATGCCGAGAGTGTTAGAATGTGGGTACGAGAGAATCGAGAGATGGTATTCTACTACCAGGATCCGGGGACTAAGATAGAAGGGGTCCTGAACTCTGACAACGTGCCCTTCGTGATAGGGATTCAGACCCCTTTTCAGCTGCGGATGATGCTCAACTATGGGCACGATAGCATTATTGCGATAGACGGGACCTTCGCTACAAACAACAAGAAGGTATGTGCCTTTACGACTCGCTCTGAATGTGTCTACTCATCCGATCTACAAACTTGTGCAACATCGATTCGTATCTTCTAGTACTAATATTTCCTATTGTTTACAGTACCCTCTATTCACGATGATGGTGTTCGACGACTGGAGGAATGGCGTGCCCGTCGCCTTTATAATCACCGCGAGATCAAAACAAAGTGATCTAGTGCCTTGGATGCACGCTCTAAAAGAGAAGCTAGAGCAAATCAACCCAAGATGGAGACCTACAGCATTCGTACTCGACGACGCCGATAACGAGATCAACTCACTCCGGTAAGAAACTATAGAGACTCGCAGAATACCCCCTCTGGTTTCATATCTTGCCTTTTGTACGTCAGGTTCAGGTCGGGATGATCCGACATATCGGCGTTCCGGCTTTCTCGTATCGTGCCGGGTTATCTGATGGGTTATCGTGTTTTTACTTATCGCAGGGAAGTTTGGCCTCGGTCGTTTCTGTTCCTATGCTTGTGGCACGTGCGTCGAGCCTGGCAAAAGAACGCTTGTGCGAAGTTGAAAGACATGGAGACGAGAGCTGCTGCATTGCGTACTGTAGGGGATCTTATGTACATGTCGGAGACACCAAGTGATTGCGATGACCCTGCTACGAGAGGACCTCCTACGAGGATCTGGACGTTGTTAGAGTGGGTTCAACACGTCTATATGGAGGCAAAGGCACGCATTCCAGATGCAAAGGAGTACTGGAAGTATTTTGACAAGGAATGGATGCCGAAAATCCATATGTGGGTAGTGGGAGACAGAAAGATCCCTCATGCGGGCCAGGATACCACAGCTGCGATAGAGTCATTCCATTCGAACATGAAATCCGTCTTGCGACAGTCGAAAAGGAAGCTTATCGGCCGACGGATGGACTGGCTTATCTATGAGCTCACTGGGAATGTCATTGAGAAATATGACTACACCGACTGGAGTAAACAGAACGGGTTCGTGAAGAACAAGAAGCTGAGGCAGATTATGGTAAACTCCATTATCCAAGCCAATTCTATCCCAAACGAGAACGTCGTATTGCCAATGTATATTGGAGGACCGGCTTTGGTTAGGTCTTCGAAACGAGGTCACATTGCGTACGCTGTATACAATCCCTGCACGGAGTGGGCCGTCTGCGAGTGTGTGTATTCCCAGAAAGGGAACATCTGCAAGCATCAAGTTAAAGTACTCGAGTTAACGAGACCCGACCTCGCCTCGGGCAAGATTGCCCGATACCTCGGCTCTCTACGCGGCACGGCCCAAGGAGGTATGACCAATCTCCTGCTCTCCAACGACCAGAGATCGGAAATCCTACGGCCTGTTCTCGATATCGACGCCAACGATATGTTGCCTTCAAGATCATGTGACCGAGATGTATGTTTCGAGACATCGCCAACACGAGAACTGGGAAGTGTGTGGTCAGATGACTTCGACCGCATGCACCAACTCATTTTGAAGCTCCTCGATAAGGCGTATCGGCAACCGATACTGGCGCGGCACTTGGACGCCGGGTTACGAAGTATGGATGGGACATTGTCCAGAATCGAGGCAGATATTGATGCCGGCATGCTTCATCCACTGCTGCAGATTGCTCATTCCCTCCCTTGTAACCGAGACGGGCTCGGAATGAGGCTTCAAAGGCTGCGCGATTTCTTAGATTCGCGAGGTTACCGACATTCCTCGGCTCGTGCTCCCGAGAACCTTACGCAGTAAGCATAGCCAATAGGCTATATTCTTAATTTAGACATCCGATAACGCCACCGCGTTATCGGGTTGCCATATTGTGGTCCATCGTCCTCTCCTACATATGTTCATCTTATCGGAAGAGGTATACTGCGCTCGCTCCTATAGTTCTTATCGCGGGAGGTATAGTCCTCGATAGGATACAAACAGGATTGGTAGGACAAATACACATTATTATGCATAGATAAACGATAGCCAGGATAGATAGACAACGGGAGATCATTTCATTACCAACACATTCTTGTACATTTTGGAATGTACAGTACAGATTTGTCCGGTATTTGATCGGAAAATGAATGTATACACACCTATCGTCCTACCGCTAACTCTGAGCCTAACCTATCGTACATGTAAAATACAAGAAGAAGAAGCTCTGAGCCTACTTCTTCTTCGGCTTTCTCTTCGTGCCCGGCTTCTTCACCCCTTCCCTAGGTGCTTCGCCGAGAGGCTGCCTCACACGACATCCCTTGAGCTGCAATGCTATCGTCTTCTCGATACCCAAGTCGATAGCAGCCCTCGTCGTATTCCTCCTTCCTGTTTCCGGGCTCACCTCCATGGTTTCATCATCGCCCTCCATGTTCTCGCTGGCGAGAACATATGCCTGTACAGGACTCCAGACATCAACTGTAGGCTTAGAAAACCCATTGGGCGGGGAAATAAGCTCGAGATAGAACGCCTGAACTAACCACAGTCGCGCTTTTGACCCCGCCCAGTCCTGCCATTTGTGGTTCTGCAGCAAATCCGGATCGGCGGATGGACTACTCCCACGTATGACGAGGTACTGCCAGAATGCCAAGCACGACACGTAACCGCACTCCCACGACAACGCTTGCTTTGGAATCGGCAACCTCTTCACCTTCCGTCCTTGCCACTTCCTCCACATGGCCGACTTAGGCGAAACACCCCTCGCCATCGCCCACGCCATGTGCAACACAAACGCGAAGTTGCCCGCTCGCTCGTCCCGGTGCATATTCAACGTGTCGAATTGTATCGTCTGGGAGTCCTCCACGACAAATATGCTCCAGTGACCCATGTTCTGGTAGGGCACCACTAGTGTGTCCTCGAGTCGAGATACGGTACGCACGGTACGATAGATGTAATACACGACTTCGTCCCATGTGCTTGCGTCATCGATTTTCGACTGCATGCAATTAGACATCCAGTTGTGAGTCAACGCGTAGTGCCGTCGTACCTCCGGGTCAGCGCGGTATACGATATGCCGGAGTAGGAAGTCCATAAGAGAGCCGTCGAGCTCTCGCCCGTCCTGGAGAATGCAGCCCCAGTCGGCACGATTGAGCGATATGGTCACAGCTTTCCTCTTGTCCGGGCCGAAGACGAGCATATCGTCTACAATGTCATCGAGTTTCTTGCCAGGGGGTCTGCGGGACAGAAATGACACTGTGAGTTAGCAAACGATACGTGCATTTGTACAGTACAAGTCATATCGTATTAAGGGGTTATCGTTCACAAGATATCGAACACGAACTATACTTGAGGTCGCAAATCGGAAAGTATCGGACGATAAGAGTAAAAAAACTAAACCTGTGCTTCAGAAGCTCGACGATAAGACCCAAACTTTGCTCGACCAGCTCCGGAGAGTGACTTGCAGCCTCGAAGCATAGAGTGGGCTCTCTATTCCAGTCGGGCATCCGAGACGTGCAGATGTGGCGGTTCTCGGGCAACATACACTGATACGGGGGTGGGTTATCAGGGACGCGTTTCGCGAGCGATTCCAGAAGTCCTGGATGATACACAATGGACTCCCTCTTCTCCATCACGCCCTCGATGACTTGCGCTAGAGTTCGCTCTCTCCATTGTTCCGATAACCCGTCCTACAAAAACACAGAATCTATAGTCGTTAGGGGCGTAGTCTCTATGACACGGATTCGAGGGGAAGCAAAGAACATAGCATACATAGGCGGATATCGCGATAGGTTAAAAGGACGGTTTTGTCTATTTATTCCCTCGGCAACCTTCACGGCTCGTTGTGTTCTTACCCCGTGTAATGATCGTAAGTCCTCGGGGGTTCCGTTCCCGTGTAGGTTTAGCAACCCATCTCCAAGCGTGAGGTCAGCCATTACCTGGGTCCATCCGAGAGGCGTTTCGTCCCCGTCGTCCGCCACATGGGGCTCCGATGGCGTTGCCGCTCCTTCTTCAGGTACGGTAGGCTCCGAAGGCATTGCCGCTTCTTCTTCAGACACAATAGGCTCCGATGGCTGCGAATCTCTCTCAACGATAGGCGGATCGTTGTTTTCCTTAGCCCGACATTCCTTATCGGCTTCGATAGGAACCGGGACCATGTAAGAAGGGACGCCTGACATATCGCCTGCAGATGTAGTGCGCCGGTCAGCTAGGTGACCAGCTTCCTGGCTGACCTCGGCGTTGTCAGGTGTGACATCGGCTTCTCGCTCCTCGCTCCCACGGCTTAAATTCGGGACGACATCGAACCCGGGGTCGGGGATACTGGCATCTCCTTCCTTACCCAAGATCTCCTCCCTCTCGGAGTCAACGTCCATCGTCTCCTCCCCCTCCCGAAATGCAGCTTCTGAAGGACTCTCATCTTTCTTATCGGCGACGTCCTCCACCACGATATGCGGCGGGAGAGAGACCTTCTCTACGTGCTCCCTTCTTTGAGCAGGTTCTCGTCGCTCTCCGAGCCCAATCGGAGTTCCCTCGTGGACGGCGATAAGAGCCTGGGCACCCTCGATGTCTCGAGTATTCCGAGAAGAACCCTCCGTGACGTCTTCGGATCGAATACGTGACACCGATGCTGCGCATTGCTTCCGGCAGAAACTTGTTATCGCCGTGAGACAAGCCTGCATCTCGGGCCCGTCATGGACTCCGATAAGGTGACCACCTACCATATCTGTACACACGTGACATTGGATAAACATAAGTACTCACACACGATATGCATAAAATTGTAAGTGAAGATCGTAAACGATGTGGCGGACGGCTTACTCGATCCACTGCCGACATATAGTAAGTCGATGTCTTCCCGAAACAGGCATTGCTCTTCGAGAAGCTCCCATGGCATGTACGACGCCAGATCGGTTTGACACCACCTCAGCTCAAACTGGACCTCGTGTCTACAGGCCATGTCGATGACTGTCCGCGCTCTTACGTGATGGGTGAACTGTATTAGAGCTCTGCCGCATTCACGCGCTTCGTTAACGAGCATCTGATGGAGTTCTACCACCTCCGGATCTTCATCCGCGTACTCCACATGCCCGAAGAGAAACCTCCCTAGCTTCTCGTACAGAAATAATGCGCCATCCCAAGGCGAATGTGCGTTATCGGAGTTCCTATCAATCATCAGCGGCGTCATTCGCGCGTGGGGATGGCACATATTTGTTCCACTGCAATTCAAACAACAGTCAGCCGATAACTCATAAGCGATACCTCCAATCTAGTAGTTGTTAAAACGACAAAAAACTCTGAACTGGAACGAGAGTCCGATAGCATTGAAGCCCTAAAATAGCTGGTAAAAGAGATGACGATAATAGAGGGGGGACAAACCGGTTACTGAAACCGTTGGCGATAAACCAGCACTTCAGGAGCCTCGCTTCTCGTGGAGGACGCATGGGATCGATACTTGCTGCCTTCAAGATCGATAACACCACTCTCGCCTCTTCGGAGTTGTGTTTCCATGGCATGGGCGGCAAGAGCTCGCGAATGAAGGGGTTATCGGCGCAGAAGTGGAACAGGAGATTGTAGTCCCACACCAAGGCCTCCCATTCCACAGACCGCTCCTTGTCGTAGGAGGCAATTCGGGAGACCAGTTCCGCCTCGCGGTCTTGTTGGATCCTGGCGGCCCTAGCTCTTCCCGAGACCTCCCATTCTTCCGCCTCCTTCTCTCGTTGAAGAAATAGCCACGTCTCCCTCACAGTAGCCACCCACCGAATTCTCAGCTTCTCGCTCCACGGAAACTGCGCCAGCTCCACGATAGGCTTGCACTCATTTAGCTCGTCGGTGGAGATGGCTTGCGTGCAGAACGCTTGCCCGATAGCAGACGTAAAACGCCACTGCCCTTGCGCCACAACGTCCTGCATCATCTGAAGTAGATGATTCTCGGACGATATGCTGCGACGCTCCTCTTCAGACAGCAAACCATTGTTCATGAGAATCCACAAAGGGGTTCGGGTTCGCCTCACTGGAGGTATGTCGGTTTGGATGGACGCCGCGTACTTTTCGTCCACGTCGAGACGAATGCGCTCTATTTCGCGAATGCGCATTTCCTCCAATTCCCGCGCCCTGGCTTCTCTGTCCGGGTTACTGTACCTCGGCCTAGCGCCCCCCGCGAGGTATTGTCTGATACTTAACCTCTCGTCGGAGATATCGGCGAGAGTCGCGCTAGGTCCGTCGTCCCTCCGCACCACCTTGTACTGTTCGCGCACTTCCGCTGCATTCCCTACGGAATATGGATCGTCTTCTCCATGGAAATTCGGGGCAGTGATGCTGTCAAAGGGACACATCGCACGCGCCTTCAAGTTCGGTTTGGGGCTCCTCGCACGCCGAGAGGGTGTTGCAACCTCCTGGCCTATCGTAGGCCTCTTCTCGACGTTCCCGGAGCTGCATTGCCCACCCTTCGCCGTCGCTGGATGCCTGACCGGGATCGCTTCATTGGGACGCGCATCGGTATCTTCGCGCGCCTGAGAGGATTCGCTATCCTCTCGCGACCCGTCCTGGTCCTCCTCATCCGATGTGGTCGTATCGGACGGGGGCTGTGCATGCACTGCTCTCGATGCCCGAGAGGACGATGCACCTCGCTTTATCGAGTGCATGTCCCGACCACGAGCACTTGATGTAACAATCGCCTGGCTTATCGGGGCGCTGGAAGCGACATTCCCGGAAACGAAGTGCCCACTTTCCGATGTCGCTGGAACGCTGTAGGCGACGATGTCCATGGGCCTAGCATCGACATCTTCGTGGTCCTCAGACCTATCGCCATCCTCGCCCGCCTCGTACTGATCGTCGTCATCCGATGACGACTCCTCGTCATCGGCTTCCAATCGGACTGGTCTCGATGCCCGAGAGGTCGACGCACCTCGCTTTCTTGCGCGAGTGTCCCGAGATCCAGTCCCGGCCGCTCTCTTCCCGCCGCCTCTCGGCTTCCTGCTAGACCTATCGAGTGGGACGATATGCTGGAACGCAGCAATGACGTCGTCCACTGTTGTACAATCCACCATCTTCTGTATGAACTGAGGTTGATTCTTGATGTCGAGGTTCGGATAAGCAGGCATTTTCCTGTTAGGTCGCCCAGGGCACTTCGCGTGATTCAGGTGCAGATTGATCCTATGTTTCTGCCCGACCTCCTTGCAATACGGACAGTGAAAAGCTTTCTTCTCCGGAGACAGTTCACTGGTCTTGTAAATCTGCGAGTCTGGCCCGTGCATCGCCAGAATCATTCTCCTGGCCGTCAGAGGATGCCAGCTGTCTTGCCAGTAATGCCCCTCCACCTTGAAAACTTGCTCTATCCTCTTCAGCCTATCGTTGTAAATCGGGTGGGTGGGAACAGCCTCCACCCCTCTCGGTAACTCACTGACGCAGTTGCATCTCGGCATTTTTGCAGACCTACAGCATACAGAGCAAATCAGTCATGAAACTTATTATGAAACGTGGTACATGAGAAGCTATAAACCCTAAACCAAAACCGAGAAGTTTAAGCCTTTTAGTATTCCAAACGGTATCTCCCTTGGTACTCCTATCAGCGCGGCACTTGGAATTCCAATCGTTATCTCCTTTCGTACTCCAAT